>JZSA01004373.1:0-26562 GCA_000956155.1 Cotesia vestalis | reverse complement strand
GAGTGTCTTGGATAAAATAACAATTTTGGGAGCCATGCCATCGTTTCAATTTTCCTCTTCGATTTGTATCTTATGGGCGCTTACTCCGATGTCGACGTCACTCTCAAGGATTTGGAAGCGAGCCAACGAGGACATGACAAGAGCGACAGATCCTTGGCGTCGCCATAACAATTAAATACTGTTTTATTGTTACTATTCTTTTTTTTTTACCGAAAATTAAATTGAGGAAACTATAAAAATATTATTACTATCATTAAACATTATGTTTTTACAAAATATCTCGTTAAGATCTTCTGCAATATTTGAATAATTAATATTAATATTGAAATAAATTTTAGTCATAATTATTATGAAAATTGAGCAGGGAAAAAAATAATTAAGATTAAGATTTTTAACTGAATAAGTCTTGAACTCAAGATTAAAAAAGTAACGGGCATATTTAAATAATAAAAATGGTTTGCAAAGCCGCAATTAAAGAAACCCCGGAAAGTTGAAAGTAAAGTGGTTAAGAAAACATATTTCCGTGGTATTTATTAAGTATAATTCCGAGGAGAATTAAACCGAATGTTAGGGAGAAAAAAAATAAGTCGTGACATTACTTTAATACAACTTTTGTGTCAGAGGGTAAGAACACATTATTTATTTAAATTTAATCTTTTATTTGAGAAACTCTTGGGAAAGTGAAAATAATAAAACTTATACAATTTTTTATAAAAAAATATTTTTAAGCGTTCAGATTAAAAATTCATTCCAAAAAAAATTTTTTTTTAATCTTATTAAATTAAGTAACATTTAATTAAACCAAAAATAAATTTTTAGTTTAATTTTTTTTGTCTGAGTCTAAAAATTTTGACTTAAAAAATTTTTTTTTCGGGGACGAGTTTAAGTCTGACGGGGTCAAAATATTTTGCTCTAAAAAGTTGATATAAATCATTGGGACTAAATTAAACAATTTCCATTTTCCGATCATTTCCAGGCACTATCAACTGCACCTGTCTGAAACATTAGTCTCCAAAGTTTCTGGAAGCAGCTTTGGTACTTCGGAGCAAAGTGTTCGGCCAAGAGAAATTCAGCATGACAAGAAAATCCAACCTTAGAACTTGTGTGTCCAGTTGTGCTTGAATTATTTATTTTGATTATATTATGCAAGCCTTGTTTGTGTTTCATCGGGTATGCTGTTTGTTGTACTTTTTATGGCCGTCACTATACTGATAGAAGAATTTATTTACACTGTAAATAAATCACCAAATTTTGATAAAGATTGTTTTGTTTTCTTGGCGATAAATTCTGACGTAAAAAAAATTAATAACTCGAATGTTAACAAAATTAGTTTTTATTTTAAATGTTGAAATTAATCTATCGTATTAAATTAAAAAAAAAAATTTATATTAATTTTTAAATATTTAAATACTGATTTTGTAATTTAAAAAAATTTTTATTCAATAAAAAAAAGAATTTACTCTGTAAATTTTTGACAAAGTAATAAAGCTTATCAAGTATCAACAAATTCTTCTATCAGTGTAAAATTTAAGATTTCAAAACAAGTACTTAAAGTCTGAGCTGCAGCTTTAAAATGATATCTCTTACAAACAAATCATTGACCGTTCAATACTTAATACTCAACCAGCAGTAAAACAAGCAATAAACGCAGTAAGTTTTAAAAAGAACTTTTATCTTCTCGATCGTGGAAACTGAAGCCCTGTTAAAGTTTAAACCCCTTATAGTCAGGAGTTCTTTAGTATTGAAAAATTCCAACAGATGGCGCATGATAAATTAAAATTCTCATTGCAAGAGAGTTAAGTTTCAGAAATTAAGTTCTAAAATAAAAATTATTTTTTTTGAATCTTCTAAGGAGCTTATCTTATATTTTTTCATCAATTCAGTCAAATGCTAAAATAATTCTAGTTTAATTGAAAAAATAAGAAAAAAAATCGGAAAATAAAATTTTTTCACAAAAAAACTAACCTGCTATAACCAGATATAATCTTAATCCCCCTAGTCTAGTTTAATACACCAAAACCTAAAAATATATCACTCTTAACCCGGTAATTTTATAAAATTTGGCCTCATTCATACACACAAGGATATATTTTCCCAAAAGACCAGCGGAAGTAGACTTGTTATTTTCCGGGTAATTCTCGTTCACTCTAAGTGGTCTAAATGTTACGAGTCATAAAGTAAATAGTCCTCGGATTGAAACGGAACAATCCTAACATAGAGCACTTTTGGTGTTTGATCCTTAACTCAAAATATAAGTATACAATACTCCAAATGTATTCAATAAATATATATCTATATACACAGACATACATAGATCCACATATACGTAGTTTTTTCAACCTCGCTGAGTCCAGTGCTTATTTCGGAAATGGAAAGGACAATTTAGCTGAATGGACAGTAAGGGGATAAAAAAAACTGTCAGCATTGTATTTGTTTTTTCTTTTTCTTTTTCTCCACATTCTCTTCTATTTCTTTATATATATATATATATGTATATATAAAGGATTATAGGAGGTGCAGTTATTTCCTGGTAGAATATCACGGAATCGAAATTAAATATTTGAGTAGTTTTTACCCAAGACGATGAGGTTGGCGCCTTACCCGAGCTTCATCTCAGATGAATAAAATTCAATGTTATTATAGTATAGTATAGCATAGATAGTACTCAGAAAATAAAAAATAAAATTTAAGTATATCTGTTTAAAGCGCAGGACGGCGCTGGGTGTCTGGTCGGTGGTCTAAGCGGAGGACAGATAGTGCCCCAGTACATCCAGATAAAAATAATAAAATGACAACGAGCCATACTTAAGACAATAAAACCCGTTACATTTTCGTGTATAACGAAATCTCAAGGTTCGAGCAGACACTTTCGATGGAAATTCTACGGGATTAAAAAAAAAAAATTATAAGAATGATGATAATAATAATAATTGTGGAGAGGGATACGGTAATTTAGATAACTTTCCTTTAGTCTTTTAGTCCGTTAGTGGTAAGAGAAATGAAAATATGGAGAAAAAAATATGAAATTCTGGGGATAAATGGATTATGGAATTACATCAGAGCTCATTATTTTTATTGGGGTGACTAATAAGCTTCATTAGGGGTTCATTTTTAATCGCTGTTTATGGGGTCATGTAGGGTTCGGAAAAATTACTTTTGGTTTAGTGTTATTATAATAATATAATCGTAAAAAAATTGTCTGGTATGCCTATAAATTTTTTTTGAAATTTCTACGTCAATTAAAGTTTTTTTTTCAACTAAATAAAAATTAAATTAAAAAAAAAATGATCTATAAGATCCTTAAAAGAGTAAATTAAATTATTTTTACTTTATTATTTAAGTTATAAAAATTAAGTCTCTTGTAAGGAACAAATTTAGCGATCATGCGCCACCTGTTGGAGATATTTGATACTAATTGTGTTTAAAAAATTTTATATGGCTATTTAGGACCATATAAAACTATAATTTCGTAGATAGAGACAGATACGTTAATATATGGCCTGATATATGGCTCAATATGGCCGATTATCATATCAGGTCATAACTGGACAAAGAACTAACACTTTAAAAATTGCGAAATCTATGATATAAATTTTTTTCATGGAAAAAAATCGATTAAAATAGAATTAAAGTGAAACTAATGATTTTTTGTTTCAACGACAGAAATCAACACAATGAACAAATAGATGGAAGACTTTCTCATCACAGAAAAAAAGTTCAAATCTGACAAATATAATTATATCAGAATTCAATAATGAAGATATTGCTTTTGAAAGAAAGTTCCAACTTAATTTCAAAGAAAGTAAACTTCAATTATTTTCATAAGAAAGAATTAAGGTTCATTTAATTCTGAGAATTATCTTCTATTTATTGATTTTTTTAAATCATATTTTTTTTTGTTTGGAAAATTTTTTTGATTGATTTTTTATTAGAAAAGGATCATAAAAATTAACAAAGTTGAGTTGAAGTGAAAATTCGCTCACAGTAACAGTACGAATAAACAGAAAATTTAATCTAAAATTCAATCAAACGGAATAAAAAGTCCATTGAATGAATATTCCTCCCACAAATCCTCAAAGACCGAGTCTATAGATTTTGGTTTTATGAAACTCAAAAGTAAACCGAGCCTGCAAGCGATGAAAAATGCGGGTCATGAATCCGTCTCGCAGCGGCGTTACATATAGACAGAAAAAGAGCTTAAAAAAGCCCCGAGTAGTGCGAGTGCGATTGAAAAACTCTGGTTTCACCCGGTGAAAAACCGTGAAAAGTTTCCACCAGAGTTTGTTCCATAAACCTCTGAATTGCTCCGCGAACTTACTCAAGTAAATCAGGTGGGTAAAAAAGGGATGGAATAAAAAATGATAAAACTTTTTAGGTAAATTACGAACCCTGGACGGATAAATTATAGGATAAAATAAGGAGAAATAATAACAGTGAATGATAAATCATAGACTAAAATCTGGAAAAAATAAAAATAAAAAAAAAAATAACGGAGGCCGCCATCTACTTACTACCCCTATGAGGAGATGCATCACCAGTGATCGGAGCAAGAAGAGGTGCGTCTTCTGTTATCTCGTACTCCGCAGTCGCGGTGTAAATTCCGTCGATGTTGGCGAAACACCTCAATCCCAGTCTGCTGTCGCGGAAAAGACCGCTCGCGGCTTTGAGCTCGAGAGAGGACCAAGTCATCATCATATTGCCCTTGGGGATCTTCCGGCTGGTGATTTTGAACTCCATCGTCTCGTTGTTGAGCTAAGAAATGGAGAAGATTTTTTTTTTTTAATTATTGTTAATTTACTTCACCATAGTAATTTGACTTCAACTTAACAGATAATTCAATCAAGATTAAGTTTTCAATTTTAAAAAATTTATTTGTTTAGATATTTTGGAACAATTCCAAATTTAGAAAAAATTTTTTTGATTATTAATTCTTGAGATACAAAATTTTGAAAAATATCTAAATCAAAGAATTTTTAATTTTGGAAACTCATTATAAATGTTCAAAGTATCGAAACTTTTGAAATATTGAAGATAAAAAATTGGTCCAAATTTTTTTGGGTAGATTAGTCTTTTAGCTTCATTTTCATTTTTGTAATGATCGACTTTCGACCAATAGTTTTCGAGATATTGAATTTTAAAACATGCATAAATCATATTACTTTGAATTTTTGGAAACTTATTATTAATCTTTAAGCAGCTATTTCTTCCGACCCATTAGAGATAAAAAATTGGTTCAAATTTTCTTCAATAGATTACTGAACTAAAATAATTCTTGCACTATCAAACAGATAATTCAATCTCCGATTTTCAAAAATCCATTTAGTGTAATAGAAACGCAAAAATCAGTGAAATACTGGATCTTTGAATTTTCCAAAATTTGACCAATAAATTAAAATCTAAGCTTCGTATCTCCCGATCAAGTCAATAAATCCCGACTTAACGGTTGAATTACATGACTACCAACCAGCAGATTGATAAGATATTACCCGTTTATAAATATATATTATCTCTCCGATTTTCCGATTCGTACTTAAACAATTCTTACCCATAAAAAGTTGAATAAAGTAAAAAAGCTCGCCGGATATAAGGTTGATGTCGTGCCAAACTCAAGCAATTCGACGTGCAGTCCAATAAAATAAACTTTCAATATTATTTCCACGAATTCGGCAATTCCCTTCCACTTAACTTGGCAAATTTTATTTTATCGGTATTTTTGGTCGCCATGGCAACCTTTTAAATGCAAACAAAAGTTTACAACACACAAACAAGAACACTAGAGAGCCAGTAGAAGATGAGGTGGGGAGGAGGAGGGATGAATTTTTCTTTTGGAGTTGAGAAACAAAGGGGAAATTCTTTTGTCACTTCCTGCCTTGACACTCAGCCTTCATTTATCGCGAAAACAAAATGAAAGAGTAATAAAAGATTCCACTCGGCAGCTAGCGGTGCACTCGAGTGATACCATCATGGCATCCCTGTTGTTACATTCGACTTGTCGTGAAACGTCGTAATGCAGCCATCTGCACCGCGACACTGCTGGAGATTCAGCCTAGAAAAATAATAACAGCCAGTGGAATGAAGGAGTGAAGAAATGAAGAAAGAAGAAATAAAGGGCAGCTCCCCTGGCGAGTCTTGTTCGCACTTGGACAAAGGTGTTGACAAGGAGAATCAAAAGCTATCTCGCGCGAATTTAATGTGAGGACGCGAGGTGGAAATGAGGGTGAATATCATCCCGAGTGCCGAGTAAATTTAAACGGAAACTGAAACCGATAGTGCAGAAACGACCTCACGCTCCACTCGTTTCATTTCTTTTTGTCTCTTTTATATGAATGTGTACTTACAAATGTGTGCAAGCTCACAGCTTTCGCGTGCTTTTTACAGGCACCACCCCTTCTCATCCTCGTCCTCATCCTCATCCACCTACAGAAGGGCTTTTGTTTGCTCCCTTTGTCAGAGGTTTTATTTTTTCGAACTCACCGAGGATTCAAATGAACACGTCGTACGATTGTACAATGAAACGTCTTGATATGCCTTTTTGTCCCAAGAAACAACCTCGATTTTTCCGAACACAACCGTGGCTGACACGCTTTGTCTAAGCTCGGAAAATTTTTGTCTGTTCTGAATTTCGTTGGGGCCGAATTTCTGCACTTGGGTGTCTTGATTAAGAGTAAGAAAAATAAGATGGTTCAGAAGAAGTATTCTTGATCCAAAATAAAATTAATTTTAATAAGTCTTGATTAAAGAATTTTAAGTATTGATAATTGGTTTTTTGATGGAGAATTGAAAATTTGTAAGTCAAGAAAAAATTTTAATGTATAATAATATTTTTTAAAGCAACAATTATTTCGTTTTCTTTTTAAGTAAATTAATCTAGATAGATAAATTAAACTAAAAAAATTAATTAAATATTCAACTTTATTAAACTAGAATCTAGTTTTTCCAAAATAAAAAGCCTGTAATATTTATAATAATAATATCAGGTCAAACATGAAAATATCCGGCTTAATATAGCTTGACATACCTCCATATAACTTCATATGTTTATATCAGGCCCAATAAATTCATATATAATTTTTTTATTAAAGCTAGTGTTGAGAATATCCAACAGATGGCGCATTATCGCTAAATCATCTCATTGCAAGAGAGTTAAGTTTCAGAAATTAAATTCTAAAGTAAAATTTATTGTTTTTTTTTCTTTCTAAAAAGCTTACTCTATACAGAGACTAAAACTTATTGGTACTTTTTTAGAAAAACTAAAAAATTATAATACATTACTTATTTTCAGGCCGTACTAGAAAATTTGTTCGACGAAATTTACTACAGAAAAGAAAATAATTCAAAATGGGATTTATCACACCGATAAAATTCCTCATGATATCAAGAATGTAATCTCCTTGTAGCTTATATTTTTCGGGCGTAATGTCTACTTAGTCCTTCTTAACTTGGCATATGTAGATGCGGTATATAAATAGGAAGGAAACGAACAATAGAATATGGAGGGTGATGTATATATATATAAATACACAAGGATGTAAAATGAAAGAGTGGGTGGGAAAAGTGAGTCGTCGTACCGAAGAGTGAGTCGTAAAATCTGTTTTCCTTCGTGGATGCTTTCTGAATCGGTTATCTTATTTTCTTAGCGTTCCTTATTCCTTATGCTTAAATTTAACTCAAGTAAAGAAAATATATGTGTGTATTTATAAATGTATGCATGAGAGTTATAATACTTTTATCTGGAATGAAAGTATTTTTTATGTTTGATGCTATTTTAAATTTAAAAAAGAACCTCTCGGACTAGACAGATCAATGTGATTTATGAGACTGGCAT
The DNA here is from genome assembly GCA_000956155.1 of Cotesia vestalis. NCBI lineage: Eukaryota > Metazoa > Arthropoda > Insecta > Hymenoptera > Braconidae > Cotesia > Cotesia vestalis. The sequence goes on along the minus strand of JZSA01004373.1, from coordinate 18,737 downwards.
AAGCTTATTGAGACGGACGCCCATAAAATATGAATTTTTTTTTTTTTTTTTTTTTTTTTTTTTTTTTTTTTTTTGACAATTTTTGAGCCAGAAAAGGAAGAAAAGATTAGGATGAATTTTTGGTGAGGTGAAAACTTGTGTCAACAGAACGCGAAAGCTTTTAAACAGAATAGAGGATTGGAGCCGATGAATAGTAAATGGACTAGACTGAGTAAGGGAGGATTAAACGAGAAAGCAGGTGAATATAATATTGCGGAGTAATCGACAGGCTGTTCGCGTTGCTTACTTTAGGCATTGCAGAGATTACGCCGTGTTTAACAACCAGGGAATAATGGACGCTATCTCCGAGATTTCATTGTTTTTGTTGATAATGGGATGCAATGACTATGCTGGATTCATTGTTTGTATTAATAACTTGGGTAACGCGGAGAGGGACTCAGTTGCTTACAGGGAAAAATTATCTCGTTTGTTGCGAGTAGTTGCTGTTCAAGAATTTTTTTGGTAAAAAAAAAAATTGCTTGATTGAGAATAAGTATTCTTCTTAAAAATGTTTTTCTTGGTTTAAAATCTTTGATTGGAATTAATTAAAGAAATTCAATGAAGGATTTATTCATTGAGATTAATTACCAGAATAAATAATTACTAGTACTCTTGCAGTCATTATGTGACTGCCGTGAGTTGTGAATTATAAATAATTAAATTTTGCTTTTTTAAATAATGACTTTTGTTAAATTGCACTGTACTTTTTTAACTATTGACGTTTTTAAAGATGTAAGCTTATCCCGATGTTTCACTCATCAAGAGCTTTCATTTGAGTACCCACTTGCATTTTTGATATATTTTTGATATATGCATATATATAATATATATAAAAATATAAAAAATTGATGTGGGTACTCAAATGAAAGTTTTTGATGAGTGTAACATCGGAATGAGTTTATATCTTTAAAAATGTCAATAGTTCACAAGATACAAGGTAATTTCTTAATTATGTATCTAAAGATAAAACATTTTGGAATGAAGCCTAAATACTTAATACTTTTGATAAAAATCAAAAATAAAATCAGAAAATCTTTGTAACAAATTACTAACTATTGAACGTTACATGAAAATGGAATAAAAAAGGTAAATAGGGATACAGTTATTATCATAATTATGATAAAATCTAATTACAGTAGTCAATTATAGGAATTCGAATTTCAGCGTGTTCATTGATTTCAATAAAGAATTTTCGGAGGTTATGGTAACAACATTCTGTGGTATACTCAACAAATAATAGTCAGGTAGCTGCAAATATACCCAGTAATACCACAATCATATAATATCATTGAAAATTTGAATATAGTTATCGCTAGAATCACTGGTTTGTAAAATAACGATTTCAATCTCCACAGTCGACTATTTAATGTAGACCATTCGGTCACACAAATATAATAATTATTCTTCATTATTATTATTATTATTCGTTATAATTCAATAACAAAAACAATAATAATCTACATAATTAAGAGAAAATTTTATTTCAAAGAGATTTTTATGAATTTATAAATTTTTAGTGATAGTTTATTTTTTGTCGAGTTTTTGGATGAGTTTTGAATAGTTTATTAGTTCTATGAGTTTGTCCGAGACATCTGTCCATTAAATAATTGGTAATTGATCCGGTCATAGGATATATGATATTTTAAATTTAGTTTATAAGTATCCAATTTATATATATTGTCATTAAAAATTTTGAATTTGTTTCCAATTATTATTATCATTGTTGTTGAAGAAGTAGTACAGTTATTTATAGCTGACTTATTACGAAAACATGAGTAAAGTTTGTAAGAATAACGAGAACTGAAAAAATATTGAAATAAACGTAAGAAGCGTCTTCAAGTTTAAATGCGACGGTAACTAAAATACTTTGTGAACTGTATAATATATACAGTAGTAGGAGTAGTATATAAAATATAGTATATAGTGCAGTATAAAGGAAGACTCTTTTAGTTAAAAGGAGTAGGAGTTACCGGTGGTAAAACGAAGCACCACTACCACGGCGAGGAGTAATATTTACTTGCGGTTTAAAAGGTAAAGAGAGTATAGAAGCTAAGTTACAAAACACCAAAAAACCAGACGGTAAATAGTTACATAGTTAAGTGTTACCTCAAAAAGGACAATTTCACTTTTTTGTAACCTTGTTAAATTGTTAAATTGCTGCGATAATCTTTTTGCATAAGGTTAACATTATGTTTAGTATCCGGAAAGAAATTTTATTTATTAATTACCGTGAAAATTATAGCAGTCGTAGGACGTTTCGCAATTTTTAATATAATCACATTTTTTTTTTTTAATTATTCATGAATAAAATGTAAAAACATCTAGCAAAGTACTTTTAAAATAATTTTAAATAGTTCCATTGTCTTGAATCAAGAAAATAAATTCTCGAATAATTATTTTTTACTATTTTCATATTCAAAATTAAATGCAATTAATTAAATAACATTTTTAAAAATTTACTTTAATGACACTCGTTATTTTTTGTAAATATTTTCCCAAATATAAAACCTATAATAATAATAATAATAAAAACATTCCATTGATAACAATATGCCTAGATAATAATTCAATTTCATGTGTGTGGTAAGCTGCGGTAACAAGCTCAAAAATCTTATCAAGAACGATCATCTGATTTATGATCAAATAAAAAATTCCTTCCACCACAAATCTAAACTACTTATTTTAAATTATTTTACTATCTCAATCTCCGACTCAAGCCCTCAGAGAAAAATTTATTGAAGATTATTGAAGTTCCCTCGTAACCGTAACATAAGAATATCGAACTTACAGAGAGTAAGAGCCCTCCAAAGTGTACTACAACCCCTATTGTAAGCTAGCATCCATATTACGATAGAACTGTGAGATTAATGGTTCTCGCAATAAAAGTATCCACTTAATACTTAATACATTTTCCGATAAGTAATTGTTATTCCGCTCGTAAATAGTGCGATGTAAATGTCTTGTTACTTTGTATGTACTCAGTGTCCTGAAAGAATCCCATATAGGACTTACTTATTCCAGGTGGATCCCCAGGGGATACACGACGTACGATCAGACTCTACTCGACGTAAAATGTATTGAGGTAGGTGAGCCAAGCAGTAGGTTACACCGGCGGAAAGACAAAAAGAGAAAAATGACAGGATCGATTTTATTCACGGACTTGGAATTTAGAATTGAGACCCGGTAGAAAAATTTTGTGATTTATACGTATTATATTGAACAAAAATTTGTTTACTAGTTAGATAAACTAAAAATTAACGTCAGAGAAGCTATTGAACAGAGAGAAAAAATTATTTTTGATTTATTACTTAATTTTGCAAAATTAATTCTCCTATAGTGAGACGATTTAGCGGCTATGCGCCACCTGTCGGAAATTCCCAACACTAATTTTAATAGAAAAATTACATATGGACATACACGACAATATTTAAGCCTGGTATGAGTATATAAAATTTTATTAAGAGATATTTAGCGATATAGCGGTATAATATGGCCAGTTTTTAGATTAAGCCATGTGTAGACTATTAAATAATTGTATGTAGAATTATTAAAAAATTTTTTTAAGGGACATGAAGTTTGATACTGTCATGTAAAATGAAAGCACATATATTTAGACGCACAGCGAACCGAGTAGAGAAACCAAGTGGCTGTATGTCTCACTGGAATGTAGCAATTGCATCCACTAAAATTAGTATTATTATTATACATAAGTATAAAGTGCTCTTGCTCATCCTCCACATCACCTGTCTAGTTTCACAGAATCTCATTTATCTCGCTTATAATTTAATCTTCATTATTAATTACAATTACGAAAAATAATTAATGCGCCGGTAAAAACACGGTGTAACATAAAACGTGAATTAAAGTGGATCTGGGTCGTAAAAAATTTACTGACGCGATACTTATTTTAGGTCTCCATTTCAGAGTGGACATAAAAGTTTAACTTTTAATTCGACTTACGTAAGCTCCGTTGAGGGTCCAGGTGACGTTTGGGGCAGGATGGGAGGCACCTGAGGTGCAGTTCGCCTTCAGGATTTCGTTCGGCTCCACCCGTGACTTATCTGCTAGTATCACAGGATCCGTGTCTGGGACGTCTGTAAGTTATAAATTTTAATTAGTAAGTGTTATTATAATTAAGGTGGATTATTATCATTAGGAAATTCGTTATTCATTCTTCGGAATTAATTATGACGGCAATTATTTTGACAGGTGAGAAGGAAGTTGCTGGCGAGCAGCCAGATATGTGACGGAAGGTTTGTTTCTAAAAAGACCGTTTCAGAGGAAGTGGTTTTTAATTTTTATATCTAAATACATAAACAATACTGACGGATAAATTAAATAAGATTTTTAAGTTGAAAATAGATTTTTGAGTCAATACATAATTTTGCAAGTGATCGAAAAAATAAAAAAATAGTCAATTTTTTAATTCTAGTTCAACGTAATTTATAAAAGTGGCACCTACAATTTTTTCTAGGTTAAAAAAAAATTCTCCGTCAGGCGAAAAAGAAAAGGCACTTTAAAATATTTATTCGGTACTCACCAACTACTTGCATGTGCTGCTCCTTCATGGCCGTGTGGTACGTGGGCATGTCCTCGGATACTTCGCATTTGTAGAGCCCCGTCAGCTCCCTCGAGACGTTGATGAGCGTGACGCCGTTCTCATCAGAATTCTTGATCTGACAATAAAAAATTTAGAAGTTACTCCTCGGATAACTAAAAAGTACAGTAGAGAGTGGAAGGCAGTAGTAGGTCGCAGGTTAAACTCGACCATTTTTTACAACTTTAGTTATCAGCGTTTCCGTGCTCCGGCAATCTTTTCTCAGCGTATATTTTTTTATGGGCACGTCAAGCTTATTTACAACATTTTCGCCGACTTTAACATCTAAATCGGGTTTTCGCCACCATACATTTATATGCAATGCATCGAGTATCGTGCATGATTCCCTTCGCCTTTCCTCTATCACCTATCGCCATTTTTATGCTCCCTGTATAAAATGTATCTAGTGGTTCGAGGTTTTACATTTTCGAAGATAAAAGTTAAGTAGATGTTTTAAATAAAATCGTTACTGTAAATCGTGTTGTTTTAAGTTAAGCGAGTACTTCTTCAATACTTATCTTCTTCTTCTTCTTCTTATTTTTTTTCTTCTTCATATTCTTATTCTTACAAGAATATCGCCCTACATCTTCTACTTCTTTTTTTAAACTAAGATAACCCGTTTTACGCTTGATACTCCCTATCGCATGCAATGCATAGCTCGAGCTTATAAAAAGGACAATATGTCACAAATTTACGGTTGAATTATTTTGTTAGTTTAAAAAGGTAAATGTGAGAAGAAATTTATTAAATTTTCGATTTAAAAATATATTTAAAAAAAAATAGCTGATTCTTGATTCAAGATTAAAATTATCGTGAAGATAATTTTTAATATATGAAAAAAATTTCATCAATATCTAATTTCATTTCTACAAGTTGCATTTTTCTTTTCAATTCTCTCTATAATAATTTATTTGTTAAGAAATCTCAAAAATTGTCATATAAAAAAATTCCAGTAACATTAAATTAATTAATTTCATTTAATTAAACGTAGTAATATTAATAATTTATTATTTTCGAGTGTTTACGTCAGAATTTATCAACGAAACTTGAAAAAAAAAAAAAAAAATTTATCAAAATTTAGTTCATTATTCTAGTGAAATTTTATTGAAAAATATAATTAATATTTTCAAACTTAAACCTGAGATAAATTGTAAAAAGTATTTGTTAGTAATTTTGCATGTAAAACTTGTCTCTGATTAAAAACTTTACTTTTAGAAATTCACGTCCGATTTTTTACAGTACGACAAAAAAATTTTTTTCTTTTTAAATTACAAACCCTTTATCCTTTTACACTGTTAATAACGATAAACAAAGCAAAATAAAATGTCAGACGCGATTATTTGGTGGTGTAACAACCCGTAGGCAGACTCGACAGCGAAATGACCCGGGATGTTGGACACTTTGTAAATTTATCTCCTGTTTAAATGTACAATGCCGGTTATATGTATGTGCTTTTAGGATGTGTAGTATGTTAAAGTTCAAGCTGTGGAACGACAACTCAACTCAGTATAAATGTATGCCAAACTATATACACATATATGTATATTTAACAACGACAGGAGAGAAATTGTCGAAGAGATTTTTATTTAAATTTTGATTGACCGAAACAAGAGATAAATCCGCGGGATTTGTACAAGAGAATTTAATTAAAACATTCGTTACCCATGTCAGGGTAAATAAATTATTTCAAACAAGTGCGCTCATTCATTTATTTATTTATTATTATTTATTCATTATTATTATGGATATGGATTATTAATATCCGGTTCAGTCTCTTGATTAATTGCCGGTGAGCTCGTTGAAAATATTATTTGGCTGGTAATGAAGGAAACTAATTTATCAATCAGCCGTAGCCTTTTGTAAGGTTAGACTTGATCGGAGATATAAAAAAATTGAGGAAAAAAAGTAAGAGGTAAAAGGCAAGAGGCAATAAATAGAAAAAAAAAGAAGGAGGGAAAAAGGAAGAGGGCCAACAGGAATTTTATTCAATTCCTTTGGTGGGCATGGATGAAAAGGTCGATCATAACTTAACGGATATACATCGACATTCTGAAGGGATATTTTTTTTTGTTGAGGCTATTTCAAATTTTTATTGTTATTTTCAGTGTAAATAGCGATTTCAATATCTGGGATCGATAGCTTTGAAGAGGAATTGAAAGTGAGCTTAATTATTTATTTTGTTTTGCGTAAGACAAAAAAATTTTTTCTTTTATTAATTTATGAGATTTAAAATTTTGAGAAGTATCTAAATCATGATATCTTGGAATTTTTTAAATCTGTTATTAATGTTTAAATTGACGAAACTTTTGAAATATTGAAGATAAATAATTGGTTCAAATTTTTATGATTAGATTGGTCTTTTAGCTTTATTTTCACTTTTGTAATGATTCAATTTCGACCAATATTTTTCGAGATATAAAATTTTGAAAATTATCCAAATCATGAAACTTTGTATTTTTGGAAACTTATGATCAATCTTTAAACAGCTATTTCTTTTGAACCATTAGAGATAAAAAATTGTTCCAACTTTTGTTCGATAGAGGAGTCTTTTAGCTTCATTTTCATTATTGTAATAATCAACTTTTGATCAACAGTTTTCGAGTTATAGAATCTTAAAGTAATTTTAGAGTAACAAAAACGAAAAAATCCTCAAAATAAACCAACAAATTTGTTTCCGTCAAGCAATAGAAAAATGTTAGTAGCGTGGAAACACCATTACTTTACCTCAACAAAAAAACAAACAAAAATTAAAAAAAAAAAAATAGTTAGAGCAGTTCTATTTATCAAAACTCAAAAATCTTTCAAAGTACCGACAGTTACACTAAATGATACTAAAAATAAAAATATCCTGGTTCTTAAAAAAAATTTATGTATATCAAAGTTTAGTTCGAGTGTATAAATTTACTCTCAAAATCCGATATTTGTAGGATGAAAATACCCGGATAAAATGTTTTTTACACCCGGTACTAAAAGCGCAAAATATAATTTAAATATTTATCAGAACATGTTATTTGAATTACAGTGCTTTTATCAACAATAAAAAAACTAGTGTCTTTACTGCAGCAGTATCTCAAATATCGTAAAACGCGAACCAGATATATACGTTTATTGTGGAGCATAAAAACAACTAAAGATAAAACACCGTCAGAAAATAAGCGAAGATGTTTATTGAAAGAAAAAATCGTCTGGTCGAAATTAAATATCGAGCTTGCAAGCGAATTAACAAAAAACTTCAATTTGAACGAAAAAAAAATTTTTTTTTTTTTGACTAGCTGTTGAATAAAAGCAATAATAATAATAAAAATCTAAAACTTACATCAACTTTCATGCCGTTGACTGGATAACTGTGTTGAGTTGGCAAGGCTTTCGGAACGAACCGATAAAATTCGTTGTCATTGAAGTACCATTTTATCGTGTACAAAGGGCCTTGAAGATCATAGATGCATGATAAAGATACGGCGTCGCCAGAACGGGCCATCGGTGGGACATTTATTTTTAAATTCTGTAAACCAGTTGCACCTATAACAAACAAAATACCGAAATATAGAAAATATATTATTTTTATCTGTATCAGTATCAGTATCAGTAACAGTTAAATTATTTATCTGGTATCTATTGATTTCTTTTTATTGGCTATTTTATTGATCCATTATTCCACTTCCACTTCCACTTGTACTTTTATTGTCGAGCCGGGGTTTCTTTTTTCCGTTTTGTTTTATTACACAATAACGGTGACCTCATTGAACGATAAATAAACGAGCTTGCAGGGTACTATTTTACTTGTATTATTTTATCTCGAAACGTGTGTAGCTTCTACTCATGGAATCGTTATTAAAAGTGCGTATGGCCAATTTATGAGATCGTTAGAGAAATGGAAAAGGTGCGTTAACGATCCGTTGAATTTTGTTATTTTTTTAACAGTCGAAATAGAATTGTAGAGGATGTGATTTTGTGCGGTGATTAGTGGAAGAAAAATGGTTTGGAAAATCAAAAAGTAAATGGGCTATACTGCTCAGAGAATTTTTTATAAAAATATTGTATATTAGTAATTGATAGAGAAAGTTGGAAAGAAGAGAATTTATTTATAAAGAATTTCACCGAGAAAGATCATTTTAAAAAATTCTATATATTTCAATAACTGTTGGTCGAAAGTTGATCATTATAATAATGAAAATGAAGCTAAAAGACTCCTCTATCGAACAAAATTTGGACCAATTTTTTGTCTTTAATGGTTTAAAAGATACAGCTGTTTAAAGATTAATAATAAATTTCCAAAAATTCAAAGTTCTGTGATTTGGATACTTTTCAAAATTTTATATCTCAAAAACTATTGGTCGAAAGTTGATCATTAAAAAAATGAAATTGTAGCTAAAGAACTAATCTACCCAAAAAAATTTGAATCAATTTTTTATCTTCAAAGGTTTAAAAGATACAGCTGTTTGAAGATTAATACTGAGTTTCCAAAAATTCAAAATTTTATGATTTGAATATTTTTCAAAATTCTATACATCAAAAACCATTTTTCTAGTAGAAAATTCTTATGCTTCGCATTAAAACTTCAATACAGTTTTAAAAAATTAATATACTCCTCAAAATGTTCCATAAAAATACTACAAAAAAATGATAATGTAAAAATTTTAATAACACTAAAACTAAAAAGAAAAATAAATTGAGTAAATAATTTAGATAAGCAACAGGGTAATAATCTCGATATTGCAGGTTTTGTTGAGTAAACCTCTTCTATAAACTTTTTAATGCTTCCTCAGCAGGCTCTTCGGTTATTTGTGGTTCCAATTACCCATTCTTCGCACAGCAAACTAGACAGTTAAAATTCCAGCCCCTCGCCCCATTTGCCCCGGCGTCACACAACCGACCTCTAATAGGGCGTCATAAAATATCCGGGGTTGTATGAAAATTAATTGTGCCAGCAAGTTTCTCAGGTTTTCGTTAACCAGCTTCGCCATCCTCACCCACATTCTTAGTTGCTCTCCGTCATTGTACTGTTGTTCCTCATGTTCATGCTCATGTTTTTTTGTTGTAACATCAAAACCTGCTAAGGGAGTTTAATTTAGTGCACCTGAGTCTTAAGTGAGCTTACGAGACTCATGATTTCAATCAGGGATAAATAAAATCGTCTAATTAACAGGGAAAGTGAATCTGAATGGACGTCGAGTCGATAATGAACTTTCCAATGCGAAAGCTCTTTACTTTGTTTTAAAGCCCGTCTTTCATCGTTTGTACTTCCACTTAGTTGGTATGAAACTACACAAGCTTTGCTCGACAATACTTGTATAAATAAACACTCTTGTGATTTCATTTCATAATAAAGCTTCGCTCACTTTCGAGTTTTAGCGAAGCTCTTTTCCTCCCTGTTAATCGCTGAAAGCAACTATTTATGTCAGCTTCTTCAAGTAAAGATTTTTTGACGGATTTGTTTGCTTTTCTTAAATTTTATTATTGTTTCTTTCACCTATTTTCAGTATTCTTCCGTTTTTTCGTTTTCTTTTTCATATTTAAAATTTTTTCTTTTTTTTATTTCGGCCTTCTATTTTGCACGATTCATGGTGCGAAGCATCAGAGAGTGCTTTACGATGGAAAAATTTTTTTTGCCTCATTTCGGCAACTATTTTTATTATTAAAGCTTTATTAGTTCACGGAATCAAGATATTTTGCATACTATTGTCAGGATAATTAAATGGAGATTAATTTGACACTTTTTAAAAATTGATTTAGTGCAATAAAATAAAACAAAAACCTTCTGAAAGACTGTATGTCTATATATATAAAATTCTTATGCTTCGCATTAAAACTTCAATACAGTTTTAAAAAATTAATATACTCCTCAAAATGTTCCATAAAAATACTACAAAAAAATGATAATGTAAAAATTTTAATAACACTAAAACTAAAAAGAAAAATAAATTGAGTAAATAATTTAGATAAGCAACAGGGTAATAATCTCGATATTGCAGGTTTTGTTGAGTAAACCTCTTCTATAAACTTTTTAATGCTTCCTCAGCAGGCTCTTCGGTTATTTGTGGTTCCAATTACCCATTCTTCGCACAGCAAACTAGACAGTTAAAATTCCAGCCCCTCGCCCCATTTGCCCCGGCGTCACACAACCGACCTCTAATAGGGCGTCATAAAATATCCGGGGTTGTATGAAAATTAATTGTGCCAGCAAGTTTCTCAGGTTTTCGTTAACCAGCTTCGCCATCCTCACCCACATTCTTAGTTGCTCTCCGTCATTGTACTGTTGTTCCTCATGTTCATGCTCATGTTTTTTTGTTGTAACATCAAAACCTGCTAAGGGAGTTTAATTTAGTGCACCTGAGTCTTAAGTGAGCTTACGAGACTCATGATTTCAATCAGCGATAAATAAAATCGTCTAATTAACAGGGAAAGTGAATCTGAATGGACGTCGAGTCGATAATGAACTTTCCAATGCGAAAGCTCTTTACTTTGTTTTAAAGCCCGTCTTTCATCGTTTGTACTTCCACTTAGTTGGTATGAAACTACACAAGCTTTGCTCGACAATACTTGTATAAATAAACACTCTTGTGATTTCATTTCATAATAAAGCTTCGCTCACTTTCGAGTTTTAGCGAAGCTCTTTTCCTCCCTGTTAATCGCTGAAAGCAACTATTTATGTCAGCTTCTTCAAGTAAAGATTTTTTGACGGATTTGTTTGCTTTTCTTAAATTTTATTATTGTTTCTTTCACCTATTTTCAGTATTCTTCCGTTTTTTCGTTTTCTTTTTCATATTTAAAATTTTTTCTTTTTTTTATTTCGGCCTTCTATTTTGCACGATTCATGGTGCGAAGCATCAGAGAGTGCTTTACGATGGAAAAATTTTTTTTGCCTCATTTCGGCAACTATTTTTATTATTAAAGCTTTATTAGTTCACGGAATCAAGATATTTTGCATACTATTGTCAGGATAATTAAATGGAGATTAATTTGACACTTTTTAAAAATTGATTTAGTGCAATAAAATAAAACAAAAACCTTCTGAAAGACTGTATGTCTATATATATTGTGTACATTTATTCCACAAGAGGCGCTTGTGCATTATCGTGTTATTTTAGCTGCTTTATATATTTTTTTTCACATTCTTTATTTTATTAATATTTCATAATTAAACGAGCATTATGAGTCATGTACTTTTGAATATCCTAAACTTTTCTTTTTTCACTATTTATTTTCATACTGATAATTTTGATGTTCCATTTCATGTTCTTGTTCTTTTGCCGGTTGTTCTTATTCTTTTTAATATCGCTGTTGTTCATTCTTATGTTGTTGTTCCTTTTTCAGTTTATTATTATTCCTTTTTAGTTAGCTGTTTTGTTTAATTTCTTTGATGTTCTTTTTATATCGTTGTTCCGTGTCTTTTTGTTACAGTTCCTATTCCTTTTGTTGTTCCATTTCCCATAGCTTCTGTTTCTTCTTTTAATTAAAGCACGCTTCATAATTCGGAAAAAAAAAATCACTCCTTTTTTATTTAAAAATCGTAACACACTTAGTAAAATATAATAGCAACAAAAATTAGCATATTTAAAAGTGAAATAAAATAATAAAATGCAAAGAAGATGTTAGAGTATCACTTAAGTAAATGCGCAAAAACGTAAACTGTTAAGCAGAAAGTAAACTAGTAATAGAGGGTAAAGAAGCTGTAATTGCAGCAAGAAGTCCATTGAGGGCTTATTACCCAGTCAGAAGCGTTAACCTCTATCTGTATGCAAGCGATTCCAGAAAGTTTGGAGCGACCCCAAGCTCACAGGAATAAATATACACCCTAAAGTGTAATATCGCACTTCTCAGCTCCTGAATCCCCTACCCCGAGCCCTTATCCCGGTTGTTAGTACCCGGATTGGGAGGAATCGAGGGGGTAAAACTGTCGGGGATGCGATCGCCATCTGACCACAAGTTTTTAGCTTTAAGCCGTCTCGTAGATCGCATACTACACACTCCAAGTTCCTCCTCCAGGCTTAGAGTTACAGTTTCCTGGTTCTGCTCCCGGGTGGTGCTTCGGAGCTTAGTGACAAAACTATTTACTATACGAGAATTTGTTCGGGTTCTTGCGGTGGGTACTTTGAATTAAAAATAAAAACACGCTAGCTCGTACCGTTATCACAAGTGGAGCTTGAGGGGGGAGGGGGAGAGTTGAAACTAAGGGTCGGTTTTCTGGATAATTGAAAAATCAATGGAGGATTATTAGCCAGAGGAAACGTGCCAGGGAAGTAATCCCAGACATGCACGGATCATCCTGTGATAATTAACGACCGTCTGTGGTCTACAATAATTATCGGGCTGACATTATAGAGTGTCGTTATAATCGTCGGATTAATAAACCGGAAGATTGAGGATTGTGTCGACGGCCACAATTAAATAGACCTCCATTGAAAATAAAAACTAGTTGATTCGAGATAAATATTCTCTCTAGAGTTGTAATCTTGCTTTTAGATACTCAGTTGGGATTAATATAAAAAATGTACAAGCAGACTCGAGAAAATAAAATAAAGAGGATAAACAGAAAGTTTTTCTGTCAAGAATTTTAACAATTCAACGAACCAGTTTATTATTTCCGTATAAAATTTTTTTTAAATAACCATATACTAGCAATCTTGCAGTCACTATGTGATTGCCGTGACTTGTGGATTATAAATAAATAAAATTTTATTTTATTAAATTGCACTGTACTTTCTTAAATATTGACGTTTTTAAATATATAAGCTCATCCCGATGTTACACTCATCAAAAGCTTTCATTTGAGTACCTACATGCATTTTGATATATTTTTCATATGTATAAATATATGAAATATATAAAAATATATAAAAAATTGATGTGGGTACTCAAATGAAAGATCTCAATGAGTGTAACATCAGGATGAGCTTATACCTTTAAGAATATCAATATTTAACAAGATACAATGTAATTTTTTAATTAAATAGAGATGAAGCATTTTCGAATGCAGCCTAAATAGTTATCATAATAAATTGACTATCGGTGAGAATGATATGCGGATAAAAAAATAAGATAACGATTTTTAAATATTTTTTCAAGAAAAAGTACGTGAATAATGGTAACATAAAAATTTGTCAATTAAATTAGATATTTCCTATTTTATCATAAAAATTCTTTATTTTCCGCCAGTGCCTTATCTAACAAAGATAATTTACTTTTTATCGAAATGGGAAAATTTCTCTTCACCAAGAAAACGAGCTTTAAAATGAGAAATTCTTGAGTCAAGACTACCGATTCTCTTCGAAAAATAATTTTCTATTCGAATCTAGTTTTTTTTTTTTTTTTTTTTTTTTTTCCGTGTAACTATAACTGACTTAAAGAAATCAAATTTATGTTTACTCTGAACCGATAAAATAAAATAAATAAAAAAAATAATTGTCCGTTTTCTTAACTCAGCAATATTTCAGAAACGATTCCATTGGTCTAGCTCCGGATTTACGGCGCCATTATTTCCTGAGAGTGGCTCTACTCGCGAAGGTTTAAAAGCTACTCACCGTTAGCCCGCGGAAAATGCCCGTCAAGAGAATTTGCTGGTAGAAATAGACGAGCGAACTAAACAGAGTGAGTGAGTGAGTGAGTGAGTGAGTGAGCTTGCGTCTGTTCTGTGTTAAATCCGTTTACTCGACCGTATGTACGAGAAACCCGACGTTTCTTAAATTTAACAAGATTGACATTAAAAATATAAATATAAAATATAAAATAGATTCTTCTGGTGGATGCTTTCTCGGCCGACATTCGGAAATGACTCGTGAATTTTTCAGTATCAATTTCCGTCGGCAAATTGGATTAGGTATTATCAGCGCATGTGTGTGCTTGATAAAATAATTTCATTCTGTCGCTGACTGTAATACGTTACGTAACGAAGTACCACACTGAAAGTCGTACGTTTTATTAACTCAAGTCCCCGGGAGGTCTTTTACTCACATCACCCACTTTTTCTCTTCCTTCTTTCTGCTTCTTTCCTTTATGTTTTTTATTTTATACTATACGGATCGTTGTTTCAACTATGCCGTGACGTTTGGTAAATTGAAAATTCACAGCTTATTTTTCTTTACCGCGTTATGCTATTTTTATTCTGCTACTGCGATTATTTTATTTTATTTTATTCATATCTAAGCTTCTGAAAAAATTTTCTGACATAGCTACATTTGGTTATACATGCAAGATCTTCGACAATAAATCGTAAGTTGAAACAATTGTAAAATTCATATTCAATTAAAATGCCAGGACAATGACTGAGTGGCAAATGATACATAATAACAAGTAAAAAGTACATTTAAGAATATACAACAAATCTACAAAGATAAATTGACAATTAATTTTATAACTAATCAAACAATGCAAACAATTTAAAGTTTGAGTAATAAAATTTAGTAATTACAATTAATCAGAGTGAAATGAGTAAAAGTGAACAAGAGTTTGTAATTTGAATATTAAATGTCAGACTTAAGTTTCAATTTAAATTTAAATTTAAAGCACACCAATTTCAATGATTTGGATCATTATCAGTGATACCAGGTATCCAATTAGTAAATATGCTTACGGTATACATGAAATAGAATTATTATTAAACACATCATTATCAATGGAATGCTATCATTTTCATAGGTTTGATATTTTAAACAAAAAACTAAATTTTAGTCGAATAAAATTGATAATTTGATTGATTTTTTGATTCAATTTATTTTTAAGATAATAATTTGGTAGTTTTAGTAAAATATTTTATTTTACTGTTATTTTTAATGTCATTAACAAAAAATAATTAATCATTTTTCACGTTCATTATTTTTTATCAGTACACACTACAATAAAGACACTTCAGGATATATCATAGCAATTCTAACTAAAATTTGAAAGCTTGCTTAACGATAATTATAATGATAATAATAATAATACTATCAACAAATGGCATAATTATTGAAATTTATATCTCATTAGTCGGTATAGGTCATTGCTCATTACTGACTACTCATTACTCATTGCCGGTCGAATTGCGACTCCACACACGTTAAACTCAACCTTTGTACAAGTATCGGGTTAGTTAAGCTTAAATAGCCAAACGTACCGTTTACGTATGAGTTTCTTTCTATTAACTGAATTACGAATTAGTACGGACGAGAAAACGCTGATTTAGAAAATCAACATCCCCGTTTCATTTTCATTAGATTTAATAAATCACCTAATATGTTAGTTTATACACTCAGCTAGATTAATATTTTTCTGTAGATGATGTTAATGACAATATTACTTAATCAATTTAAGTATTATGGAGAAGAAAAAATAAAACCGTAATAAAAGAAAATGAAAAAAGAAAAAAAAGTTTAATCTGGATTTACGCCAGACGTAAGTTGAGGAAGAAAATGAGTCGTCTTGAATGACATAGAGTGATTGTGGTAAATATAAGAACCTAACTTGTACAATTGTGATAAAATATTGAACTTGTCTATATTTTCCTTACAAAATAATAATAATAATAATTAAAATAGAATTTTTTCTTAATAAATAAAATAAATATTTTAGGAATTATAATTATTTGTACAGTAATCTAATAATGAGCACTAATTGTTACTGTATCTCCTGAAATACTGGATATGGCCCCATAGTATAAAAACATTTTTTGTAGAAAATTTTTTAAGCTACAATTTTGATTTCTTATGATTTTTTGAGAAAATAAATATTTCAAGAGTTACAGCCATTTTTAGTAACTCGAGAAATTTTTTTTTTAAAAATGAAACAATACAATATAAAATAAAATTTTTTAAATGCTTATAATTTATAAAATTACACATTAAATAAATGGGAGCTTAAGTCAATTATATCAAGAAGTGGATTGAGCGAGCATGAAGCATGAAATCCTCTTGGTTAATCAAGTTACTTTTTATCACTCCAAAGTATAGTCAGCATTACCCAGTAACATTTTATTCCATCTCAAATTAATTAACAAAATAAACTAAAATAATATTTGCTGTTAATTAGCAGAAATCTTGAACATAAGCTCTACAGTTAGTTTTTTTTTTTTTTAACACTCAGACAATACTCATTAGCTTTTCAATTTTAATGAATGTTTATTTTTTAAGACTTTTTTTTATTTAAGCTGCTGTTACTTTTTTCTTAATTTTTCAAACTGTCGATCCAGTATGTTAATAAATTTTCAAAATTAAATTCTTTTATAAATATAAAAAAATTTTTAATTTAGAATGGAGAGAGGTATACCTTAATTCAAGCCATACCCATTGTAAAAACTCGTAATGAAACGAATTTATAGAAAAAATGAAAATTCCATCGGATAAAATTTATAAATTTAAGCTAGCTAGAATATTGCAGAAAAATAACTCTTTACAAAATAAAAGGCATTGAAAATAAGAAGAGATTCTTCTCATCAGGGTTCTCATTTTCACGGGTGAAAAACTTCATCTCTCGTCGCGTCGACCGCGGAAATGAAATAGAACAGCGACCCCATTTTCTCGAATTTCCTAATATTTTTTTTTTTTTTTTCCGTCATTTTCCCCTTTTTCTCCCAACCCCCGGTTTATTTTTTCCATCACTCTTTCGATTCCTTGGAATTCTCGTTTCTACTAATAAGTCCGCCGACATTTTTTTCTTACAATAAATTTTTTTTGTTCCCGCTTCCCATTTATTTGCTTCTTTTGTCAAATTTACTGCCTTCTCTTTTTTTTGTTACTTTTTTTTTTTTTAGTAACTTTTTTTCTTTTTATCAACTTGCGTTTTTTCCGTTCGTGAAAAACCTGAAGGCAAAGGTCGAAAAATTAACTGTGTAACGTGTGTCGATACGGCAAACTTTTCCAATCGTTTACATCCTGACGTGTTTCCTGAGTTGGATTTTTCTATAAATAAATGAATATACCTACAGGAAATTTAATGTTTTTTTTTATTATTATTTAAAAGGAAATTTTTTAAATTTAATTCGTAAAAAAAATATAATAATCAAGTTTCACTTAACCGAATTTTTTTCCTAGAACATAAGTGCTCTAGTCACGTAATTCAGATCTTGAAAAGATTTTTTGTCAAGTATACAATAGAATAGAGTCGAGTAGTGAAAAAGCGTATGGTTATTCGAAAAGCAATGGTTTTTAAAATTTGAATGGTAGAAGTAATAGTAATAGTATCTGAATGGGAATCTCATTCGGTGGATTGGTATAATAAAAGAATAGAAGTACTTTCCTACGCAAGTAGAAACAGTACCGACGTAGTCAGACACAATATAAAAGCGATTCACAATGGGTACGACGACAAGTTCTTGTGTAAGTCGTTATTGTCGGGAACGTAAGAACCGAAAGGATGAAATCGTCCACTTTATACTAGAAATGGTTATGGACTAGACCGGGAGTAAACAGAACGTCAAACCAACATTTATTCAGCTTTTTTAAGCTTTCGGGCACATTCTATCCCCTATCCACTATCCGTTATTCGCTCTACCCATCAGCTCAGACCAAGGCACCAGCGTAAGTAGTAATAGAAGTAGTAATCTAGTAATGTCCGTGAGTACTCTAAAAATCTACTTGTACAGATTAAATCCATTTTAATACTCATTCAAACAATATACCATGGAATTGTTCTTTATTCAAAAAAATATATTGCTCTCTTACGATCAGCTATTTCCTGATTTATTGTCTATTTTATTTTTTTTAATAATGTTAAGAGTTGCATAAAAATAGAAATTTTCTTTAAAAATTACTGCAAAAATGACAGAAATCGTAAGAAATTTCGCTAATTACAATTTCTTAAACAATTATTTACAAATACAATGTAAAAAAGCTTGAAGAGCTCAAAAACGTGCAAATTCAAGCGTTTAGGTATGAAATTAGCGGAAAGTTACAAGGATGGCCTTTAGGGTCAACCGTTTTTCTAATTTTTTATTGTACCCCTTACGTGTGAGCAAAAAACTAACTGAGATACACCTCTAGTAAAGTGTACACGGATTCAGGTCATCTAAATCCGTGCGATACCTGAGACAGCCCTGTTTTAAAGTGTACATGAATTTAGGCTGCCTGAATCCCTTCGCCGGGACAAATTTTTTAGTAGATTATAATCACATCTTCCGTACAAACAATTA
>JZSA01004372.1:0-32421 GCA_000956155.1 Cotesia vestalis | reverse complement strand
GTTTTTTTTTTTTTTTTTTTAATAATAATAATAATTATTCAGAAATAATTTTTTAAGATTTTAGAATATATATAGTCAGTATTGAATATTTATTAAAATTTTAATTAAACAAAAAGATGAAGAGAACATAAAATGTAAGAATAAACTGCGCAGCTCGTTTTAATGTAAGCAATATTCAAAATTTATGAACTCTAAAGAATAAAAAGTAAAAAAAAAAAATCTAAACTAACATAAAAATAAATTTAAATTGTAAATTGACAATAAACAACCGCAGAGACATCAACAAAGCTCAGAGAGGAGGAAGTGAGGTTTCGTGGTTACGATGGACGATTAGGCGCAGAGAATGTCACTGGCAAGGGTTAGGAACTGCCGGTGAAGGTGGTTACTATTTCTCGGGCTCGAGACAAAGTGAGAGCAATTGAGAGGTAGAGAGTGCGAGGGAGACGGCCAGAGGGCGGCGGGTGGAGACTGACTGAGAGAAATAGGATGAAATAAAGCGAAAGCATCGAATGTGCCGGGTAGAGGCTAGACCTGTAGACTGTATAGAGTGTAGAATACAGACAGTATGGGTTGCTTTAGACTGAGACTGACATTAAACCGTGATAGAGACAATGTCCATGGGAAATCTAATAATTACGGCCCTTTGTATGTTGTGGCTAGATAATATAATCAATTGCTATCTAACACAACGGGAAGCTTCATTGAGATGTTCCTAATAATTAAGTTACTATCAACAATGTAATTTTAATTCAATTGATTTTTTTTTTTAATAATTTAAATATTTATTTGTTCAAATTATTATTATTATTATTATTATTATTATTATTATTAAAAAAAATTTTTTTGAGTTGAATATCAAATTTTTATCTAGTTACTGTAAAAATTGCTATAACTCCTGAAATACTAATTTTATCAAAAAATCATAAGAGACCAAAATTGTAGCTTAGAAAATTTCCTACAAAGTTATAAGCTCATCCCGATGTTACACTCATCAAGAGCTTTCATTTGAGTACCCACATGCATTTTGATATATTTTTCATATATACATATATATCATATATATATAAATATATGAAAAATTGATGTAGGTACTCAAATGAAAGATCTCGATGAATGTAACATCGGGATAGGCTTATATCTTTAAAAATTTCAATAGTTCACAAGATACAAGGTTATTTCTTAATTATATATCTAGAGTATTTAACAAAAAAATATTATTTTTATTATCATTCATAATAAATAAAAAATTCCAAAAAATTCTAAATATCCCATTTTTCCTCTATTTTTATCAAATAAATAATTCTAAATATTTACAATCTAATAATTAAAACCCAAAGAATTTAATTCAAGAAAATATCATGGGCTATAAATGCTATCGTTATTATCCTCGGTCGCGGTTTTCATATATCTTTCTCGACGGCTGTCAATAATATCGACTGGAGCAATTATCGAGGATAAAAAAAAAAAAGTAAAAAATAAAAAACAAAACAAAGCATAAAAGTTATGAGTCTCGATATTTTTCCCAGATGAATTTCAAACTATGAATTACTCTCGATGTCAACCTTCTCAATGCATAAATTATTTATATCTAATAAAAACAAACGGGATTGTTTTTATTAAAAAACTCAGTCTCTCGCATGAGTAATTATTTAATTAAGTTTAAGCGAGCCGGCATATTCATTTATTTGTTATTTTTATTGAATATTTATTTATCTCAAAACCAAAGGAACATTTTTATTGAAATAGACGTATTAGAGACATGTATCAATAACAATATTATTCTCAGTGTATTAAAGCTGTAGTATATAAACTATAAACTATACTCGGCTCGGCTCGGCGTACCAATTCAATTGAATTTATTTTTCTTTCTAGTCAATTTTTTTTTTTTTTCCTTTTTCTATCCTTCTACCTCCATATCCTGTCAATTTTCCTAACGTCAGCGAATGGAGTTTGCGTTCGCTGCTAAAGGCATACAATTAGTTCTATTCAATTTCATTCCATTCTTCTGTCAATCTTTGATTACACATCACTGTTTAATTAAATATCTTTATTCTACCGTCAAACTTTTTTATTCCTCTGACGTACTTTCGATTCATTTATGACATAAACTTCAATATATATATTTAACTTTAATTAATATAATGAATAATGAACAAACCGTATTATATTCACTTCTTAATTAATTAAAAAAAATTTTTTTTTTAATACTCAACTTTCAAATTTTAAATAAATTTTCTACTCAAGAATTGAAAAGAAGAAAAAATAGTTAGCAATCTTCGAGGCTTCATTTTTCTCAAGTGAAATAAAATGTAAAAAAAAATGCTCAGGCCGAGGCTCGAGAAAGAATCTTATAAAAATATTTAAAGGAGTCTGTAGAAAAAAAATAAAACGAGGATCCAACTCGTTGATTTAAATTTTTCTTATTCTTATTCCTTTCGTGAATAATGCAAGGCCGAGACTAGACTGTAAGACAAGCACTGGCACAAGCGCTACAGTAATTACCGTCGTTTCATATTGAAAAAGAAAATCGCGGTCATAATTTCTCCATTAGCATACTGCAAAACAGACTGAGAGTATATTCTAGCTTTTATAAGGAAAAAAAAAAAATTATTAAATATTAAATTGGTGCAAATTATCAGATTTTTGGTGGTTAAGATATTTTACTTTTTTTAATTTTTAAATAATAATGAGTTACTTTATTAATAGATAAGTTGAAGAACTAACTAAAAATTTTAGTAATAAATAAAAGTATAAAAAAATTTTCAAACAAAATATTTTTTAATAAATTCAATTTTACGAATATTTAAAAGAAAATTGACACTTTAATTAATTTTTTAATCTTTTTCTCTTTTAGTTTTTCAAACTGTAATTTATTATTATACCTATCAAATATGGCTCATCCATTATTAATTCATATAAATCATTAAAATAATATTTGCCGACCCAATGAACGGCTTACTCTACTAAACAGTTCATAACTAGTTGTAGCAGAGTATCGTGAAGAGATTAATAATTACGAGGAAATGAAAATTACTGAGACTGTTATCGCAAAATTATTAAGAGGTTTAGCTTGAGGAGACTAACGATGCAATCACAATATCTTATCCTTGTACTATGTACTGTATTCTCTACAGTAGTGAAGAGTAGGATAGAATAGTGTGATAGGATACTTGAGCATTTGAGGAGTAGATTTATCGGTGAGAATACGAGAAACTCGAGGAGGGCACGATCGGATGTACTGATAACGGTGAAATGACAATACGATAACATGATTCAACTGCGCCAGTCTAACGACGTCGAATCGTATCGATCGGTAAAAGTTACAAACGACAAACGACGCCCTCAGGACATTTTACGGATTGAGAAACTACGCAAATCACTTCACGAGAATTTTTATCCGCGCTGGTTTTTTAAAGACATACCTTTTTATCGCTCGGAATACCCTCACATTCCGTAATATTATTTCACGATAAATCTCACCTGACTTTACTTTGCTCCCCCTGGCAAGCTCAATCAATAGTCTTCTTCAGTCCACACCGTTTTAAACTTACAGTCGACTGTGATCAATTCACTGAAATTTCCGGGCATGCTAATTTTATTTTTCATCGTTCTTTGGTTAAATCTGCTGGTAATATGACTAATTCCTTTTTGTACTCTACTGAACAAGAATAGTTATTTTTTTTTTTTTTTCTGATATCTATTTTTATTTCCCGCTGCTTCTGCACTCGGAGTTGCTGTGTAATGTGAGTAAATTGGATATTTTTATATAATGACTAGCAAAACCTGACAAATAAGTGTTGGATATGAGAAAAATTTTTTTATTTTTTAATCCACGTTAAATACGAGCTACGTTAAACTAGAATTTATAAAATTGGCTTTTTATTATTTTTTTTTTTTACATTTGAAAAATATTTTATTGATTTTTCAACACTGTAGAATACTGAATTTTTAGACAAAAACAAATTTTTATTCGTTAAAATAAATTTTATCTGCAAAATTACTAAAAATTACTTTGAAAAATTTATCTAAAATTTTAATTTGTAAATATTAATTATATTTTTTCAAAAATTTTTTATCAAAGTTGATAGATACTGACGTGAAAAATTAAAAATAATAATTTATTAACTGAAATTAATTTTTAAGATTAATTAATAAATAAATAATTGTAGAAAGAATTTATCAAAAAATTGCTACTCGTGATAATAAAAAAAAATATTGGTTATTTTTTAAATTAAAATTAATTTGTTATATCAAACTGAGGAAAAAATGATAAAATTGTAATTATAATTATTTATCCATCAAGAAATGATTAATCCTCTCCATAAATGACAATAGTTCTGCATAAAATTAACTCGAATCGTTTCTATTCAGTTCTAATTGTTCGGACAAGGTACCAATCACGGACTAACTAAGTTGAGGAAGGAGGGCGGCAGAAGCGAGGTCGGAGAGGGGCTGGAGGTTATGAAGCTCCAACTAAAGTAGTTTCAGGCGGCTATTAGCGAAGTCCAAGTGAACTGAAAGTCGCGCTTAACTCCCGTCTAAATTAACAAATAACGATTTTAATAACACGTCGCTGGATTATAATTATATTTAACAATTATAACATAATTAAAGCTCTAAATTTAACCTCTACACAGCAGCAGCAGCAGCAGCAGCAAGACACAAAAACGCTAAAATAAAAGTAAGGAAAAAATTGACAGCCGCGTTAAATTTAGCACGTCGTATCCTCACGATCGAGACGAAATTGCTGTTGAAAAATATGAAGAGTGAACGAGTGGACGTGACTTTCCTAAAAAGACACTCTGGCATATTGTGTTCGAAACTCTGGCCCCTCTTGTTCTCACCCTCGTGTGAAAAAAAGACTCACCAGAAAAAAACTGCTCACTTGTTCGCTGGTTCCTGGCCCCAGAGGGTTGAAATTTCGGAAAATTTGTCTCGGAAAACTCGAGGGTAGAAGAAGAAGTAGAAGAAGACGATCGATAGTCCGGCTAGTATGGAGTGTGGAGTGTATAGCATTGAGCATTCAGCTACACTCTATATTTCTGCGCTAGAGTAAACGGCTCGGAAGACACTGTAACTGCGAAAGACAAACTTTGCTGACTCGGCAGCATTCCCACTCTCCACAGAAATTTATTTATCCCTTTTGCTCTCGCTCTCTTTCTACCAACATAACACGCTCAGCCCGCTGAAATTATTCGATACTCGTCCTGTACTGCACGCTGTATCCTCGACACTGTGTACGGCAAGCTCTCTTTTTTCGGCGTCACGGTACATACATTCCGACTGTCACGAATGCAAATCTCTGAATCCCCTTTTTTAGAGCCCTTTATTCAATGTTTTTCGATTGTTTCCGCCTTTATAAGGGGACGTTTAATCGCTTAATGTTGATTTGTGGATATAAAAGACATTATGTGTGTTAACTGAAAAAATTGATGGATTCAAGAGAAGTGTTCGTGATTAATATATATATTTTTTAGATAATTGTGATATTTAACTTTTGATTTTTGAAATTGTTCGTTTTATTATGTATTTTTCAAAAAAAAAAAAAATATCAAAAAAAGATAAAATAAAAATTTTATCCAAAAATGTGAGAGCCAAAACTTTTTTCAACTTTTTAAAGGCAAAAAAGCTATCAAAATTTTTTTTTTCCTTTCACGATATTTTTTATCACAAATGCGCCATAAAAACAAGCAGAATAAAGAAAAAAAATTAAAAAATGTTTATTTTTCACCTAGATATTAGTTTAATTCTTTTAAATCGACATAAAAAAATATTTAATATTTAATAAAAAATTTTTTTGACGCAATGAATTACTGTAGGTAAAAAAAAATGCTATCCTACAAAAAAATAAAAATCAAAAATCGTAATTCTGTGAAAAATGTAAATTAGTATGTAATCGATAATTCCAACGCATAAAAAACTTTTTTAGACAATAACAAAGTTTGTGAGCGCGAGCAATTGGATTTTTAATTACACCTGACTCTCTACTCGCAAATGTTAAAACTTTGTAACTTGGTTAATGCGAAAAGTCAGCTATTAATTAAACTCAGTGGGTAATCGAAATTACCATGACAGCCGATAATTAACTTGAATGCTTTTATACTGATTGAATTATCTTTTGGATTTTTAATTCCCAGCAAAAATGTTAAACATTATTATTGTTGTCTTCTATTTTTATTTAAATAAAAAAATAAGATGATTGATGATTAGGATTATTATTAACTATTACAAATAGACAAATATTAATTCGACAGTATATATCTAATGGACGAGAACTAATTGAACAATCAAATGGGCCGAGTACTCAAGGGAGCAATATGATTGTCACACGTGCCTTGTATACGTTTACAAGCGTATCGGACATTCCTCTCACTGACCACATCCAATTATCTTCGATAACCACAGAGGAGAGGTGGTTATACAATCTATATGTAACACCAATTACATTCAATGTTATCTCAATAACTCCCGTCTGCAAGTATAATTGATAATAACTTTCTTCCTATTGTTGTACTCTGGTTCTATCGTCCTTTACTATCCATAAACTTTATTATTTATTATTTTTATTTCTATGCTGAAAAAAAAACTAGTTGTATTTTTTTTTAATCCTAATTAGATTGAGTAGTAATGAAGAAACCCATAAAAAATTTATGATAAGTCGATATGTGACCTAATAAAGCTATAGATTTTCTTTGTATTATTAACTAGCTGTTCCCCGCCGGGCGTATTATGAATAATAAAATTCATTTTAAAAATCAAGACTTGAACTTTGACTGAAATATTTCTCTTATATACTTTTACAAATTTAAAATTCATATAATATTTATACTTGAATAAATTATATTTTCTGTACAAATGGTTGATTGTAGCTAATATTATTTGTGTCTTTGAATGTACAACTGTTATAAAATTTGCGTTAGTTTTTTATCAGGAGTTTTTTTTATAATATTCGAAATTATTAATAGAACGACTTAAAAAATTATTAAAAATTTGACAAAAAAATTTTTTTACGGTCATTTTCTATCTAAGTAGTTGAGGAGGCCAGATTTGTTAATTATCGTCAGAATTTTTAGATAAATTTTGTTTCGAATTCTTAAGAAAAAAAAAAAAAGTGCTCATGAATTTTTGTGACTGACCAAAAAAAATGACGTCAATTGCTCATGATTTTATCAAAGTTAAAAATTACCGTCATTTCACATCACTAATCTTAGCTAATCTCTAATTCAACTGAAATATTGTTCATTGTTAATAAAATTCTTTTATGACAAGTCTAAATCGTAATTAATTTTTCTAAAAAAATAATAACAATAAATATCAATATTTGATACAATAATCTGACATTATATACCGTCATTAAACGTAGACCCGAATAGATTTAAAGTTTTATTCATAGTTATCGAGGGTTGAAACAGCCAACCAAAATTGCTTTTCCCGTTCATCGACACAAGATAGAGGGGAAAAGCCACTCCGATGCATCGATATATCCAATCGTACGAATAATTGGATCCACTTCTCTCTCAACACATCCATACTCCCTTCCACACACATTCGTATACATATACACGTACTTTAGCCCCCTCTCAACCAATCCTTCTGCAAGCTCTTCATCCATTGGTCATCGAGCAAGAGACGAAATCTCGGTCAAGCGAGTTTTCAATTTCATTTTCAGTCACTCCTCATTTTTATTTTTCTTTACTGTCACTGCACCGCTTCCTTCCAAATTAATGCCCGCGAAAAACGAAAAAATCGCTATTTTCAATTAAATTAATCCTCCAATAAATTTTCCAGGCTCCTTAGCTTTGATTGACGGGTGAACTTGTTATCTTCAAGAGCTTTTTTAATTCCGCCATTTTTTCCGAGAGCACACGAGTGGACATTCTATTAAAATCTGCCATCACCTCTCAACTTTTAAACTCTATTTTATCAGTTTAACATTTTGAGTTTTTTTTATTACCCCTAACAAGCTTTATACAGATATTTTTTATTCAATTTGTTTATTGGAGTATAATTTAATTATAAAATTTTGAATGAACGTAGTCAAAATTTTTCTGATCAAATACACTGTGAAAAATTGAGGAGTGAGATCAACTTTATATGCCAAATTACTGATAAATAATTCAAACAATTTATTTAGAATTTAAATTTGTAAATATTTTATTTTTACAAATAAATCATGCCGCAAATAGTAAAAAAATGTACTATCAATACTGTTACATTTAATTAAATAAAATTAATAAATAAAAATTATCCACTCCGGAAATTTTTCAGTGTATAATAATAACAACTCGAGTAAAAACTTCTTCCCCCAGCTGTATATTGTATACTGATACTTTAAAACTTATATTCCATTTCGATTTGGAACGAAGCGGATTGACATACGTTCAGTATAAACATACATTACGATGCCCATTTTTCTCTACTCCGAGATTGTTTATTTTGTAAACTATTTTTTTAACGTATTACTTTTCTTTTTATGGGCTTTAGTTTTTATATCGCAGTAAATATGTCAATAATAAAATTTATGGGAAAACTAAATTGTAAATTGTAAATATTTGTTTCTGTTTTCGCCGAAAAAATATTGCGATTATTTATTATGCTGCCAGCAGTGACTTGCTGTCATACATCCTTGTTTCGATTTGACAAACTTTTTTTCTTATTTTTATCAAGTGCAAAATATACAATCAATTATTCTCATCATAATTATAAATTTTTGCATTTATTTGCTTACCAAAAAACTTGCAAAGTAACCTCAAGGTAATCTTGAGAGACGTTGATTAAATTCCATGACTAATTTAGTTCCATTAGCGTCCCGCAAGGTAGCGTAAACATATCTTGGTGCGTGTTTACGACAGTCGACAGTCGGTAATTTGAATTTTAGATTGATACCGCATAAAGATTACCCGCATAGTAATATTTGATTTACGGTTACAAATGTTACGGCGATGACTTTCCTGCTAATGACTGATACGTCAGAATTTATTTATGGGCATTTAAATTTATTTACGCATTCACTTTATCGTTGGAAAAAATTTTAATTCGGTCATATATGGTCAATTTTCATATCTGACTATACATGACCTAATCTGGTCATATGCAGTTTATCTGGCTAAATATGACAATGAAAAAGCAATTGAACTAAATTCAATGTCAGATAAGCTTCTTAGAAGAGTAAAAAAAATTTTTACTTTATTACTTAACACTTCAAACTTAACTCTCTTGTAAGGAGAATATTCATCGGCCATGCGCCACCTGTTGGAGATTTTCATCACTATATTTAGTCAAAAAATTATATATGGACATATATAACTTTCTAAGTTCTCATATGGTTACAATAAGCCATATAAGAACATATTGACTCATATATGGCCAATTTTTATATCAAGCGAGAAAATATCAACTAAGAAAATTTTTTTACAGACATTTTGGATGATAAACACAAAAAAAGAACAATAAAGTTTAAAGTAAGATCAGAGTATACCCTCGTATAATTAGATCAAAATTCATTAGAGTGGATTAATGCTTATCGCATCGGTGGATAAGTGACTGACTGGTAATATGAGTGTGTCGTGTGTTCCACTCCGGAATTACGAATCAGTATTCTATCTGCTTGGTCACTGTACTGCGCTGTTTGTGATTCCGCGTCGGAAATAATCGAATGATAATCGAGGATCAGCATCAGTCAACCGTTTAATCACAAATAGAAGCCAATGACACGATTTGTTCAATTTTATTTTTCTCGATTACGAATCGAGTAGAGAAAAATTGAAAAAAGTGGATTGCAGCGGTAGTGTATACAGTATATCTGTATATACTGCGGTATTAAAAAATATTAGACTGGAAAATTTTTTTTGTCAAAGGATCCAATAATCACAAAGCGAAAGAAATTAATTGAAAAAAGTAATCGATTTGAAATCATTTTCCTGATCACTTTTGGTCACATGCATGGCTGGACTTTGCGATTTTTCGCGGATGAAGATATTACTTTTTCATCTATTTCAATTACATTCGTTTTTGTTCTGAGCTTATGTTTTTTTGTTGGCTTAAAAACTGATGAACATTAACTAATTTTTCAACACTAAAAAAAAAAATATTTGTTTCAAGAAAAATATGCTCTTGAGAATTAATTTTTTATTTTTGACACGTCAGACAGTCAAAAAATTTTTTTACGGGTGATTTATTCTTGAAGCAAGAATATAAAATATCATTTTTGTTTCAATAAATTTTTTTTTGTCAAGATAAATTTTCCATCATTATAGATTAAGTCACATATGATCGTACCTAATAATTTTTCTGGAGAAAATAAAAAGTAAATACCGGAAAACTAATCCTCTTTATAGCTCCCGAAAATTATCAATCCAGCAAAGTGGTCAGTATCAAGTAATTTGGTTATTCAGCAGCCCGAGGACGAGAACAAGGAGTCGAGCGTCTGAGATTAAATTTCGCCGATTCGCCGTTCAATCTCAATGAATCTCTTTGCTCCCCTCTCTTAACAGCCGCTGTATGGCTTATAAACAACCAACCCTCGCAATATTTTATCGCGATGAATCACGAGATTGACGAGGGTCCAGACATTCAATTATTCACAAACAAAATAAAAAACCGTGTATGTCTGCGAATGAAATAAAATAAAAAACAAGCTAAAAAAAAAAACACAAAAGTACAACTAAGTTACAGAGATATTTATGCTTGATTGAATTATTTTTTTATTTTTCCGAAGAAGTATATATTAGATTGTGAAAAAATGCGGAGGGGATGATTGTTAATTAATTTAATTCTTGATGTAAAAAAATTTCCGTCGAGTGAAATCTTAATTTTTTTTTTTGATTGTATGGAAATGAAAAAATGTTTTTATTTATTTAAAAATTATTATAATTTTTTTTTAGTTTCAAATAAATTTTAATATTTAAAAATAATGCATTCATATTTTTTTTTCAATTTCTGCAATTAGCATTATTTAAAAAATTCTCTTTATAATAATTTATTTGTTAAAAAATTCTAAAAATTGTCATAAAAAAAATTAATGTCAGTAAAATTATCAATTTGTTATGTTTTATTAAGATAATTGTTTGAATTATTTATATTATTAAGAAAATGTGTAAAATTTTGTCTGGATGAGCTTATATCTTTAAAAACGTCAATAGTCAAAAAAGAATAGTGCAATTTAACGAAAGTAATTATTTAGTAAAGGAAAATTTTATTTATTTATAGTCCACTAGTCACGTAGTGACTGCAAGGTTGCTAGCTTGTTATTAATTTGACATATAAAAATTTATTTCAGCTAAATAAATTTTATTTTACTCTAAAAACTCCGTACTCGGATGTTTACCGGATTAAAATCTGTATTCAATCCCGATTTCTTACAGCGTATATATTTGCAACATATGAAGCCATAAATATAGTATGTATGAGAAAGAACAGAATTTTAGTGATAGTGAATAAAACCCGTCGATGTATATTAACTTTTATTTATGTTTGTTTTAACGAGGATAGTCTTTTGGAAGTATGTATGTTTTGTTGTATCACAGAACATCGACGTCAGAGTTTGCGTCGACAACAATACTTGTACCAGTTGTAGCCGACGAATGTGCGCTCAACCAACACTGCGTTTATTTCCCAGATATTCTCCGCATATAATACATACTATACTAAAGTATAGATCGTGTGTATCGTATCCTATCATGTGTATATATATATATATATATATATACATATATATACGTATCGTATAGACCAGCTACTAACTGAGGAGTCACAACAGTCTCTGTCTCTCTCCTTCTCACTCTTTGTATAAACTCAAATGCAACACTGCACGGGTGCATGAACCCGAGACGATTGCCTCATGTAACTGACGCCCATGATCGGATTCGCTTCCGTGCTTATCGGGAATAATCGAGAGAGCTTTATTCACGCCTTCTTGAACATGTTCCATTCCACGACTCTTCACGTTCAGCTCCCAGCTCAAAGCTTACTATTTTGTTCTTTACCTTCTGACGTAACTCAACAATTATTTACAGCCCGATAGCTAATTGAAGAAATTGCTTCATTTCGGTTTTTTTTTTTGGATAACGCGATAATATTTTCAGACGCTTAGAGTCCTTTGGAGAGATTGCAGATCGGTGGAAAATTTGACTTGCAATTTATTTTACACAAAAATATCACACCCTCCCCTCCCCTTCCCCTTCTAATGCTGACGAATTTTCTTACTTATTTAAATTGTTGCTTTTTTATTTATTATTTATTTAGTAATGTTGTGCGTAAAAAAATTAATTATAGAAATATAGAATGAATGGACAAAATTTCAGAAATTGAATTTTTTCATAATTCTTGTTCCAAATATTTTTTTCTAAAATAAAAAATTAAAAAATTCAAACTATCTTTAGTTGTACAAAATTTTTTATAAAATCTTAAATATTAATCAACTTGTCATTGACAATTTAAAATAATATTGAAAGTAATTATAAGCTTATTAAATGAAAATGTAATAAATATTTTTTTTTAAAGTAAATTATCAATGTTCATAAAAGCAATCAAAGTTTGGTAATAAAAAATAAATAACATTAATAAGCTTTATTACAAAATCAAAGCAAACTCAATGAAATGAATAATATTCGATAAATTATTGCAATAAAAGCTCAACCGCATTATAAATATATGTAATTAAAATATTAATCTGAATATAATTGTGAGCTTTTATGCGGATGTCACGATCAATAACCAGTATATTGTAATTAACAATATTTAGTGGTTATTCTATACGTCATTTATTTGTTGTAATAAAATGTAACATACAACTGTAAATTGTTCTACAAAGCTTATACTTCTATAGATTACTGTGATTAATATTAATATTAATCCTCTTTATTATCTACAATTTCATTAAAAATAATGGCTGATTTTAAGAATTGCTCAATTTTTGCTTTTTTGATTTCCAATTAATGTTTTCAAAGTTTTATAGACCGTCAGAGAACTCAGTAGATACTTAAAAATTATTATCAAAATCGTAACACCTCCTGTCAGGAATTTCCTTGTAAATTCGCATTAAAGCTTTTAGTCGATAATTAATCCACCAAAAGAAAAAAAGGCAAATAAGTTTCGCCTGAGAAATATCTAGTTAATTAAAAACAACCTTTAGTGGCAATACTTTACCGCCATTTTGTTGATTCGTATAATTCGGAACTGTAGCCCGTTCCCATTTCTCTGCTCCACAGTGGTAGCAGTAGCTGGGAGCCTCCACCGTTGAAAACTCGATAAACTAACCCCCAAAGTGAATATAAATTTAAAGCAATTAACTTATGCTTTGCATTTACTACAGTTATATTAACCGGCAGAAAGAAGGGTTGCCCATTACTCAAGACGTTATATTCAGCTGGGCGAACTTTCCCCAACTCAATCTCTCTAAGAAATGGAGAATTCCCGCGGTTTGCCACTACTAGACGTTATATTATGCATCGAGTGTAGGTGTAAATGCTGAATGTTAAAGTCCCTTCGCGTTTCTCAACTGAGAGCTTTTTATTCAAGTTTTTGGACGTCTTCGCTGTCACTCCTTTTCCGAGTTCACTGTGGATATACTGTATATATTATATATATTATATATTATATAGTATGAAGTAGTACAGTGTTGGTGTATATAGTTTCCTTCTACTACTATATATACACTGGAATTCTGGGTCGCATTGGCATCGCCTCTTCAATTTCGCCTGGCCACGCTTTTCCAATTTCGTTTTTGCTCTTACCTCGAAAATTAGTTTCACAATTTCGAGATGGATTCAAGTACTTACTGAGAAGTAAGTCACGTTTAGTTTTCTGAGATTACTTCACGAGATGATTATTACTTAGGTGATGATAAAAAGTTTTCAGTTTTTTGTAATTTAAACATTTAATTTTTTAACTTTTTTTTTTATTTTTTTTAAATTAATTTTTTTTTTTTAATTGACTGTTAATTATAGGAAGTCATATATTATATACGGTTACATATGATTAATTTTTAGTATATGGTCATATGTGTTCCTAAAATATCCTAAAAAAAAATATCCCCGAGACTAAATATCACACAAAATCCATGATAAAAGGACACAACACGGTAACAAGCTTGTGTGATAGTAATTTAATTATTTAAGATATTTATTTTGGGGATACTTTGTTAGAGGGGTATTTTTTTGAAGAATCAAAAATCATGGAACTGTGACTGTATATGGCCATATATAAAAAATTGGCTATATATGGGTATCCACATAGAAAGATTTTAAGATTTTTGAACTAATAAATGAATTTTTAAACGCTTCAACCAATTTTTAGAAACAGATATCAAGGTCAACTGTTTTCCACATTTTTTCTGAATCAAGAAAAAATTTATTTAAAAATGTAACGACATAAAAAAAAAAAACAATATTTTATTTATCTCATAAATGCTGGGTGACATATAGAAAGAGTTGAAGGTAAGACTTTGAAAGTATAAGAAGGTCGTAAAAAGTTGGCAAGATATCTCTCGTTTTCTCTGTTCAGTTGGGAAAAAATATCATTCTCTTAACTTTTCAGAGCTATCATACCCGAAAGTTTCTTTACCTCGCGCTTGCTTTCACGCTATCAATTCTCGTTAGGTCAAGTTTGCTGTTATGTGTACATGTATATGCACATCAAAATATCCCTCGGCGAGAAAGAGCAACCGAAATATATATATATATCTCATATACACAGATAAATATGATAAAAACAAGTAAAGGGAGAGTTAGCGAAGAGGATAAAAGGATGAGAGGGTGAGACAAATTCCAAGTGTACGTCGTGCATAATAAAATATAAATTTTAGTAACGTGATGTATCTCTCACAAAGATAACTCAAAAATTTAAAATGGACGGGGATCGATTCTTTTGGTTAAAATGATATGGATGAGAGATATCGGGTTTGGATATATATATACTGAAAAATACTCTCACACTCTCATCCATACCCTAGATCAATAGTCGATGCTGAATATATCCGGCTCTTCTCTTTACATACTCTGACTCTTCACAGAATGAACAAACAAACAAACAAACAAGAAAAAACACTTTTTCAAACGTATACAATACCTGTGGGTTTTAAAAGAGTCAGGTGCGCTGTAATTGAAATTTTTCTCACCCCTCCCCCCTCACCCCTCCACCTACCCTACTACCAATAATGCTAAATGAAAAACTCTCACAAAGAAAATATTTTTCAATATTCACTCGAGCTTTTTGGAAATACGGGAATTCAATGAAAAATTTTATGTCGAATTTAAAAGCATACTCTTTTGTGTTTGATATTATATCAGGTTTCTAGTATTTTGATCAGATATTTTTATTTGACGAGAAAAAAGATTTGCTAAAGAGCTTTTCGCCCTCTGTTGAAAATTTTTAGGACTATATTTAGTTTTTATTTTACGTTACTTAAGTATATTTTTCAAAAAAATTTTACTAGAATTTTGAATCTAATTTCGATAAAGATTATTTTATTTTCAGTCTTGTTGAAAAATTCTGACATAATTAACAACGAATCACTTAAATGTTACTAAAATTAACTTTTATGTAGAAACAGATATGATTTTTTAATAAATAAATTATTATAGAAAGAATTTATCAAAAAAGTACTTGTAGAAATTAAAAAAAAAATATTGATGCAATTTTATTCTTAATATTAAAATTTAATTGCTCTGTCGAAAAAAAAAAAGTTTTATATTTTTATTAATTCCTCAATAAAACACTGAAATTTTTTAAACGAATAAAATTTTTTTTTTTATTTTTGTGAAAAAAAAAAAAATAAAAAATTTTATCAATAATTAAATAAAACTAGGAATTTTGTCATCAATTTTATATCATACGATCTTTTCGGAGTGGATTCAAGTTCCAAACTTTTTTTCCAGTGTATAAACAGCAGAAAATGTTTGTACGAGTACTTATAGTATTATTCAAAAACAAATCCATCACCTCTATTGGACATAATATTAAAATTTACCTCTATAATTTCCTATAAAACACAGCTGAACAAATTCCTCTATTTTTCAGGATTGAACCCGTCATTCTCACTAAATCGTAATCTAAAACACAACACCCGACATAAGCGCAATAACAACTTTATTTATAGAAGGTACGTTGATTCAAAGAAAATTCATATAAATAGTTATTGAACGTGCTTTCGTCGGAAAGTTTAATTCTGACATTTCTTACCGACATGTAATAGCAAGGCAAACGTTAGTCACGAAGTCTATCTAACTGTTAAAGCAAATTCAAATTTTCTCATATACTATTAATCGTGACAAAGAGAGCACTCTTGTTACCCAGCTTACCTCTTTCTACCGCCGGTGAAAATTGCATTCAGT
Source organism: Cotesia vestalis (assembly GCA_000956155.1). Lineage (NCBI taxonomy): Eukaryota > Metazoa > Arthropoda > Insecta > Hymenoptera > Braconidae > Cotesia > Cotesia vestalis. Next base: position 16,090 of record JZSA01004372.1, on the reverse strand, counting down.
CTACCAAGTTACGGTACGTGCTTCCACAAATAGTTTACGTTAATGCTTGTACACTCATACTTATCCTCGGGTACGAGCCTCAACTGTTAATATTTTTGCTACCACACAAAATATTATGAATTAATTAAAAATTAAATTGGAAGATATTCCAGGGTAGAAAAATAAACTAAACAAAAGTACCTCTGATTTGCATATTTTTACCTCATAAAATCAAACTTTTAAGCTGAATTTTTCATTTCGCATGCACAGATGCCGGCAACACCTCTCTGTATTTATTTTTACGATGTAAATTTTCCATGAGAGGGGAAAATAAATGAATTATCGCTGCTAACATAAACAAAGAAGGACAAATAAATGTTTATAAGTGTATATATGTCTATTTATGGATGGACGAATAAGCAGGTGTATATATATGTATGTATATATGTATATATACGCCCGAGAATTTACAAATGCATCACACGAAGTGAAATAATAGCGTTGGGTTTTTAAAAAACACAATATTTGAATAATAAATGAATAAATAAACAAAAAGAGGCGTTTTGGTTTCATGTGCCGCAGAGTATTGAATGTTTGGAATGAATACAAAGAGAAAAAACGAGACAAATATTTTGACGGTTGACGAATAGAATAATCAACGAGAGTGGAAACTCCTATCCCGAGTACTGGATATACTATATACTATACTATATCCGATAGATAGCGATAGCAAGTAGAGTTGAGTATTCAACCCAAACCAGATCGATTCCCTTTTCTCTGTTCCGATAACGAGTCTATTGGCCTTTTCTCTCTTTGCTGCTACTGTCTCTTCTATCTACTACACTTTCCGTCAAAGAATCGGGGCTTGTGCTGACGGCTGATGCCTATTATGTACATAGATCTATATTGTGGAAAACTAATAGAGAAAAATTTATTCAACCGTTAAATATTCGGGAAATTACCGGCTCGTAAATGTGGAAGTAGTACAAGTAATACGAGATTTTTTATGAATTTGTCATTTTGTGGGATGACAAAATTTTATTTATTTTCCAACTTTGTGAAAATAAAGATTTTTTTTGTTAAAATAAACTGGAAATCATAATTTAACTATTTTTCATCACTTGAAAAATATTTTATTAATTTTATAATTTTTAAATATGAATTTTACTTAGCTAAGCAATAAAAATGAAAATGACTTTTATTAAATTGAGATAATTTTATTTTAGTTTCTTAAAAGCTTATTCACCACTCAGGACATTTATTTTTTTTTTAATTGCTAATAAGATTTTAAAAAATTTTATATACAGACAGAATCTAAATATTTGGATTGTAATTAAAATTTTTAATTTATTTTTCTTGATAAATCAATTGACTAATTATATTTACAACAAATAACTATTTAATCACTTGAGTTGTCCTTAATGTTGTAACGCAACTAACTTTCACGTAGCGTTACAATATTAACTTTTAAAATTTTAATTTTTGAAGAAAAAAATAATTTACAGTCGAAAGAATTTTTTTTTTGTTTATAATTTTCTTTAAATTCTTTAATTTAAAATTTTTAAAAATTAAATCCTACTTGTAAGTGTAGTTAATTAGTCAAAACTAAACAAAGATAAAAGCACAGATTTATTTTCCTTGAAGCTCAAATTAAACATAAAAATTCATGAAACACAACAATGTGTTAAGTTTCTTCTCTTACAAGCATTAAACGAAAAAAGCTGAAAACATAATACCTTCCCCCCTCCCCGCAAAAAAAAAAAAATAAAAAAGTTAATGAAAAGCAGAAAATAAAAGCCCAGTTCCTTATGAATCGGTAAAACTAAGTCTTGTTGACATTCTTGTTGAAAACGTCGACATTTAAGCGGAATTTCGTTAGGAAATCCTTCGGGCGTTTTGCGCTGTACGCTTGAATAGAAGAAGGGAAAGCACGCAGAACAAGGTGGGCAGGACAGCCAGCTAGTAGTGGTAGAGGAGAACAAGATTTTAGCTCGCGTGTAAGCTTCACTTCTATTTGTAAGAGTTTGGTCGACAAGATTCGGGGCAGGGGTGAGACTCGAAATGGTCTAGCGAAAACCCATGAGAACAAATGCATAAACTGAAGCTCAAGCTCTGCGTTTGTATTAAACTGCACAAAGTTATATCTATCTATCTCTATCGGTGTCTTTCTCTTTTTCTCTCTGTTTCTGTCTACACACAGAATCGCAATAGTGGGAGGTAAAACCAATTTTGCGTACTAAAGTTTTGAGTTTATTTACATACCAAGTTCCAATGGATCGCGTGTTACGTCAGTGGGAGATATATAGTCAGTTGGTGGGCAAGAACGGGGGGGGTTTGTGGGGGCGGCTGAGAGGAAACGAAATTACCCAGACGGGAAATTAACTCTGCGATATGAACGGTTAAGTTCTAGTTGGCAGGGAACGGGCTTTACTAGCCTAGAGCTTTCGACGAGCTGAGGCCATTTTAAAAATATATAATTCCCGTGAATGGATACGTATGAATATTAGCTTGAGTTTAATGAAATGAGGATTATCAGATAGTTAGGAGCTTGCTTTGCTGCAAACAGAATGCTGATTAAGCTCTCTGATGGACTGGATTTCTGGATCGTGGTTTCAGGTTTTTTTTATTTTATTTATTAATTGGAAAAATAATTAGTTATATTGTCGATCAAGGAATAAAAAACATTTTTTTGATTTAAAAAATTTTTCTCTTGAATTAAGTTGATTTTTTTTTTCCAACGTAGGATCTTTTTAAATTAAATCGTAAAGAACAATAGAAAATTGGATTCATTGAAATTTTTCTAGTAATTCTTATAATGCTACGTTGTAACTTTGTAAAGAGTATATTCCAATATAATGAATGGGAGTTAAAGCTACGTAGAGTGCTATACTTCAGTACAAAAGGTACAAAATTATACTTAGATTAATATTTTAATGACAAATTTTTGAAATTGTAAATAAAAAAATTATTTGATATAAAATGAGTTGATTGAACATTGTTGAGCTTTTATTGCAGTAACTAAAGAAAAATTGTTTCATTTAGTTTGCTTTGATTTAATAGTAAAGCTTATTATTTTTAAAATTTTTAATTGCCAAGCTTTGATTACTTTTATGAAAATTTTATAATTGCTTTTTTAAAATGATAAAAGAAATTGTTTATTACGTTTTTATTAAATAGGCTTATGATTATTTTCATTTTTTTTTTCAAATATTATCAACGAGGAGTTGATTATGATTTTTGGAAAAACTACATACTATTGAAAATGGGTTTAATTTTTAAACTTGTGATTTTAGAGAAAAATTTTTGGCACAGTTATTTTTTGTTCAAGTCATATGTGACATTTGTGGAAAATGTAATTTTAAAAACCGACTGCAGTTTTTGAAATTTTGATTTTAGAGAAAAATATTTCGAACAAAAGCTGTAGAAAAATAAATAGTTTTAGTATTATTGAAAATTTCTTTAAGATAAATTTTTTAGAAGACACAGGCTAAAATGTTGAAAAAATGTTTTTCTTGAATCAAATCGTTGTTTTTTTTTTTTTTAATTTTTGTATTAAAATCCTTTATGAAAAATGATTAAGCCTGACCATATCTGATCAGTAGCCCAGATAAAAATTTTTTCTAAGAATATTGACAAGTTAAATTAATCAAATAACTCTGTAATAACTAGATTTATATTCAACTATTAACATAAACTAATTTCCCTCCTCCATTAAGTACAACCGTTCTCCACTAAATGGCCCAAGGCGAATCAATCTGTTCTAGTGTTTCCAACTTACGCCGATAGATTTTTAAGATATAAGATTGCCCAAAGTTTCCAACTTGGTTGTATCATACGGTTTAGAATAGACCAAAAGAGAAAATAACAAAAAAATAATAAAAAAAAAAAAATAAACGACCGAGTAGAAAAGAAAATGGAGAAGCGAGCTTGATCTATAGTATGCTCGTTTTTGCTACAGTAAAGTTTTATACTGGTGTAAAATGACTCGGCTATATTTTCTTTATTTTATCAACTTCTTCTTTCTTGAGGATTTTAGTCGCTATTAATTAATTGAATAAAAAATCCTCGAAGTTGCTCAATAAAATAAAAAAATTCCGCGTTAATTTTTGAGTTGTAAAATGGAAAATAAAATTTGTTTCTCTTATAGATATATTAAAAATATATCCTCATTTAATGGCACATAAAACTGCAATCATAAAGGGGCTCAATGACCTAATACCGCTTTGATGGAATAAAAAATGAATGGTAGAAAATACATAAAGTCGAGAGTAAAAGGTGAGAAATTAAAAATGAATGTTATTTATTTTTTCTTTTAATTTATATTTATAGCAGAAAAATAAAAAAAAATAAGTAATTCGGTAAATACGTCGCTGTTGTACTCGAGACGTCGGCCTGAAAGTGAGGAGCCTTGTGGCGGGCTCTAGTGACGGCGTCTCAAGGCTTGTGAGAGCCACTTTTTGCGGTTCACAGAACTAGAAAATTACCGCGCTTTTTTGTTATTGTTTTTATTTTTAAACTACTCAAGTGCATCCAGAGCTTTGTTGTCATTTTATACGAGAAATAGTATTAACTTTACACGATTTTTAAATTGTAAATTTAAGTATGAACTAACATAACCTAATATAGTCATTAATGAAAAAAGTAATTGAACAGAAGAATTATTTAGAAAATTTGAAGTATTAGGAATGGTTGAGATTTAATTTTCAAACGTGTTTTGCTCATGTATTAGATAAAATTTTGAAAAAAACGCTTCGCTCTTCGATAGATAATTTAATTATCTATTTAAAAAAAATTTTGTATTAATTGAATTTTTCAGAAACTTTCAGTAAAATGAATTTTTCCAGCAAAATTTAAGCAGTTTTTTACCGTCTTAATTTTTTTATATTTTGTCTCTACATCCGTCGCATCGTCCTATATATAGTAAAATATTTTTAATCATGCAAAATTTAAATTTTACGAATGTAATAGTCACATTCTTGCCAAGATAACTCTTGAATGTACAAAATATTCGGTCTACATTTAGCAATAAATAGTTTAATGGCATAATAGCACAATTAATGCTTCTATTGATTAACCCGAGGGTTATCCTACTGTCTATATTGTCTATACACGAAGAAGGACTACAATAACAGAAGGATACCGATATAACTACACCATCCTACTACTCTCACATTTCAATCATACCAACTTAAACTCGGGCGCTTTGCGAACGCACCCCCTCCCTCGACACATAACACACCGAGATGTTCCAAGACTCGAAAACGCTGAAGGGTTAAACACGGGTCTGGTTACTATGCTCGTGGTAATGATTCTCATTCTACATTACTACATACTACATACTACCTTGTGAAGATAACCATTCTGTTCTCTTCGTCTAATGGAGTACTTTGCAAAGCAAGAGAACAATTCGCTGGGTAGAAAGTATTCGTGTTTTACCTCATGAAAATGTGGTTGTGTTTGTAATTTTTGATTTTTTTTTTATTTTTATAGAAAAAAAAAATTCAGACTTTTTATATAAAAATTACATTGAAATTTTTTTTTAATTTTTATGGAAAATTTTAACTGATTCACATTTTTTTGTTCTATAGCTTGAAACTTTTTCAGTCTTCGAAATGTATAATTCCATGCAAATTTAAACTTTGCATAGAAAATAAAATTCACTAGACAGAGGTTGGAAAAAATTAATTGAAATGTCAAGAAAATTAATTATACAGAAAAAAAAAATAAACTTTCAACAATTTCAATTAGTTTAAAAGTATCAATAGGTCACTGAAATATCCGATAAATTTAATCAATTTTTAAATTACTCTTTTTGGTATGACCGTATCGGAATTTTTTATAATGATTTATCGATTCTTTTATATGAAATGCGGGTGGATTAAGGATTGAAAATAATAATTGACTCTATTTTACTATGATGAAAATTTGTGTTTCATATGAAGAAGTTAATGCAATGTAACAAGATAGTTATACATTTCATCATTAAAATGCAAATTTATCCGGAGGTTTTAGCTGTTACTAAACTTTAAAATGATAATTATTGCCTTGATAATATTAATGTCTAATTTTTTAGTTTACGTTTGTAAATATTAATTAATTAGACTAGAATTTTAAACCAAATTTTCATAAAAATAATCTTATTGATAAATCTTGACGTAGAAAGTAAAAAATAATTAATTATTAACGTTAATTAATTAAAATAATTGTTCTAGTTTTAAAATTCGAATGAATTTTGTTTTGAAAAAATTTTCCGACTTTTTAAGTAAATTTTCCCGCCTATTTTAGATTTCAATAACAGGAAAATTTTTCGATTACATTTTTCGAACAAGAACCCTCAAATTGCATTGAATTAAATAAAACTAATAAATCATAATTCATAATGAAATTTCTTTAAAAATAAATCGCTTGCTATTTGTTATTTGCTCACTGGAAAATTTCAGTGGTCAGAACCTTCAACGAATTCCACACTAATATTAAGAGTATCGACCGCGGGATCAACTGGGGATGTTTGTCATTGTTACTTTTGACGGTTCTTATGTTCTAGCTAACGTACCGTAAAATTTGAGGCAGTAAATTCCCTTCTTGTAGTTAATTTGATAGATTTGTTTTTATGTATCGTAAGAGATAAATGGCCGTTATCTATAACACTAATAATAACAATGCCACAAATTATAGCAGAAAATGATAAAATTATTGAAATTAAAAATTAAATTTGTTATAAAAACTTTTTATCTTGCATAAAAATACGATAAAATAATACAAAACACTATTTACAATGAAATATAAAATTTATTTTTTAAATCCCTCCAAACGTCTGTGCATCGCACATTTATCATCGAGAAACGCGAAGGAATATGACACGGTAAAAGGATAAGAATATAGACTCAAAGGATTTCGTAATCCGTTTTTGTGCTTTTTTCTTACTTTTATTTTCCGATATTTTTTTTTTTAGTTTTTAATCTAAGCAATAAAAGTAGTCGGGAAAAATCATAAAACTGTCTTACAGTTAACTAATTGACTTTCTACCACACAGATATTTTCTCCCTTTCTTTCAATTTATCTATATAGATAAATAGTTTTACTTTTTTTTCCCTTCATTTTCTATCTCGTTATCTCGCAATTGAACAATTTGCCATGAATAAAGAATTCATTAGGGCGTGTCTAAGTCAATTGTGTTCTCGATTCTGCGTTTAATGCATATTTTATGAGAGTTAGTTTACTTTGAACTTTTAATTTTTTTAATTAACAATAATAATAATTTAATTATGAGCTATTCTTAAAATAAAAATTAATATATTTAATGAAATTTCTAATATATGTAAAACCCAAATGACCTAAACTTTATTTAAAAAATCTGACTATTACCAAATGCGCTTGATCTTAATTATTAACCGTTGAAATTTAAATTACATTAGAAGTAATTTGGGTTTTACATAAATTAGCAACCAAATATTAAATATTAGCAACCTGCAGTTATAATGTCACTGTTTAAAATGATTAAATATGAATAGAAGAAATTTTGATTTAATTATTATTGATATTTTAATCATAAATATAATTTGGGTATATTTTAAGTAAATTACCAATTTTTATTTAATGGAAAATGTGACAAAATAAATAAATATAACCAACAAACTATTTAAAACTCCCCACAAAACTTGACATATGAAATTGAGTGTCACCAATAAATATATAAAATCGTGAAAAGTCTCAAATTCAGGTCAAGATTTTTCTGATGGTACTAAACTATAAAAATTTATTTATTTATTTATTTAATAATGCCAAGGCCGTTGCCAAATGGCAAAGTTTACAAAATAATTTTTGCAATAGTAGATTCAATAATATAAAAAGATAATAATAATAATTTTTTTAAGCAAAATAAATAAAGAAAAAAATTTTATCTAGCTTGAAATTCAAATCTAAAAAATTTGATAACTACTTATTACTAGTATTAAACATTTTAAAAAAATAATTACTCGGAAAAAAATGCGCTATCATAAATAATGATAAATGAATCATAAATACTATTTTAAACGGTAATATTAGCTATGTGAGGTAAACATCAACAAAGTTAAAATTTCACCCCGAAGATAGAATTACTGTTTGAAACATTACAAATTAACATTAATCTGAGCACATTTAAAAATTTATTGCTTCTTGTGTTAACTATTATTAATTGGTTTTTCATTAATTCAATTATTTTAAAAATAACTCATTGAGAGAACACACAGTGATCTATCAAAATACTGTTAATTAATTATTTATTACACATAAAAATGTACCAATCTTCAATTTCTTATAAAAATAAAAAAAAAAGTGAGAGAATATTTAAAATGTAAATTACAAAAAGAGTGAGTGAAAAAGAATAAGTTTTGGAAGCTCTCAGCATTATCACCCACTCTCACGTCGAGAGTAAAAGCTCAAGTGTTCTACGAGTTGTACGAAAAAGTAATTAAACCCCAGTGAGTCCTCACCCTCTCATTAGTTGTCAGCCCTCAAACAAAACGCCACTGAAATCAAATCCAATCATAAACAGGGTATTAATCCAAATCCCCCATAAATTCATCGAATATATCTAATTAAACCGGCCCTCATTGTTCCCTCCAAGCAATACAGCTATAAAGCTAAATAATTGTAATATTATTATATAAAGAGTAATCTCTTCTAGAGGTACTCGTTGATGATATCACACCGAAGTATGCAGGCGGCGTTAAACTCGCAACGGCGGGATAAGCTCGCGACAAGGGTTTACGAGCTTTAGGCGTCGACGACCCTCGTGGCCTCTTCTACATCCTCTATCACATCCTCTTGAGGCCCTTCCCAATCACACCAGCCCCTTAATCACGACTCAGATCACACTGGAGATCACTCTTAAGCTCAAGTTACCTCGACTACAGAATTTACAGCTTCCGCTAAAATAATACGCGACATATTCCGCACACTTATAAAAAAAAAAAAAAAAAAAAAGTTTTTTTTTTTTTTTTTTTTTTTTAATAAATTTTTTTCACGAATTTTTTTTTACAGAAAAAAATTACTACAACTGTATAAAAAATTATTTTTCAATAAAAAATAAAAACGAAAAGTAACTTCGAGTCATTATAATATATTCCGAGGAAAAACCGGGAACAATATTCGCGGAACAATCGGTCCCGTGTAAGTTAAACAAACGCGACGATTTCTGACTTGCGACTGATGTAGGGGATGCTGCATCGGGGAACGTTTGCGCCGGCTTAACGCGCCCGCGCATACCAGAATCTTCGCGCATGTAGTTCTCCCCTAGTCATCCCTTAGTTGGCCCTCTTTCGTCTCTTTCTTTCAGTTATTCCTATACCAGTTTTAGGGATAAATGAAGAAACCCCGGAAAAGCGAGACGGAAAATTAGAGACTCTTATGCCACCCTTATTACTGTTTTTTCTTGGCCGCTTACACCCTCGCCTTCCTTTTTCCTCTGGCCTTCGTACTATCGGGGTACATCGCGTCAGTTTCTTCGGCGGTGTATCTCAAACACTAAAGAGTTTCTCGGGGAGGGAATTCAATAGAATTCTTGCAAACGAGCGAAGAAAGAGACTGATTGTACTCTTCACCGGCAATTTATATGTTAACTCAGATGGATTCGCTGAAAGTCATGCATATTATTTACTTTATTCTTCGAGAAACTGCCCGGGTAATATGGTAATTTTTTAGTTACGGGTTAATGGTGGTGGCGACATTGATACTTTTACACTTTTCGGAAATTTTATTCACAATTTAGAGGTGTAGATTGTGATTAACCTTTCTTTGACGATGGAGCTTTTGAAAGTTGTTCAATATTGCAATTAATGTCTCCGGTCATTGAAATTAGAAAGTTATTTTCGTGATTTATTTTTTTGTAAATTTTAATATAAAATTTACTTGATATAAAAATATAAAAATATTTAATATGCACTGATATGGCAACAATATTAAATCTGAAGTTAAAAAAAATATTGAAAAAAAAAAAAATGTTAAATAAATTTTAAAAATGTAAGTTCTTTTTTTTTGGTTGAACTAATGTATGGTACTTTTAAGGTTGAATTATGAATCATGAATTTAATGAATTAGTTATTAATATTCCATGGACTTAATTATTTTGCTTTCAAGCGAGAGATTTAAAATAAATTCTCAGCATACTTAATACTTTTATTTTAAAATATATTCATAAAATATTTTCGCCCTCAACTGACCTCATTATTTATGAGTTATGAGTTTAAAATCCACTAACAATATGCTAACTATTATTAATAATATACAACATACTTGTTATTAATTCATACTTTTTTTTTATTGAAAAATTTATTCCTTGCAGATAAATATATATTCTAAGGAATAATTCTAAATTCGTAAAAATTTTAATCCTTAAATTAAACAGATTTCGTAATAAAATTGTGAATTGCTAGAAACATTAAATAGATATATAAATTTACAGAGACATAAATAACTCAAAAGTAATTCTAATTACATATCCGAATGTTAGAAAGGTAATTCATACGTCGACACTTTGCGGCGCAACTGAAGCTAAATCAATTAAACTTTTCACCTAACTCTTGTGATAGATACACGTAGGAGTGAAGTGTACGGAAACACAAGCTCTATCTTAACTTATATCTGTATTCGTATATATTTATGCATATCCGAGGATTGAATTTAGGATTTGGGTTCACGAATCTAACTTTGAGTTCAAAATGGCCGCGACGTCGTTCATCTTTTCAAGATGAGGAAAACAACTCTCGTCCCGTTCAACATTCAAAAACTCCTTCCACTTTCGATATCGCGACTGCTATTCCGTGACGTTTCTTTTATTTATCTCCGCTTATCTTTTTGGTTAAATATTTATTTAGATTTGAATTTGAATTTGTGAGCAACCGAGCGGCCATCTATCACTCATGTAAGAGATTGCGATTTAATTCAAGATACGGAATATATATTTTAAAATTCTATTAATAAAAGGGCATTTTGTGAAATAAGGTATGTTTGGATTTTATTTTTTATTTTTTTAAAGGTAAGTAGTGCTGGATAGTGTCGTGGAATCAGAGAGTCACTCGAGGGTATATTGCGGTAGCTGAGCAATTTCCAATTATCTCCAGCTGGGGTGGAATGTCGACGTAACGTTAGTGCAAGCTTAACGGCTTTCCGATCTCGATTTTACCTCATTTTCGCTTCTGTGCCACCTTGTTCTTGTTTGGCAAATATTTTTAAATTGTCTAGTCCGGTTATTAATATTGAAGATGAAATGGAATTTTCATTTCATTAATTCACATTTTTTTATCCATTCAATGACAAAAATTATTTTATCCAAGTGAAATAATATGTCAAGACTTTTTGAAAATATTATGTACTTTTTAAAAACAGCTTCAAATTTAAAAATTTTGATTTTTTAAATAAAAGTTGTAGAAAAATAAATTTTGAATAATTTTTATGTGATTAAATATTTTCTTTGAATCAATATATAATTTCTTTATTGATTCAAGAGAAAATTCTTTTAAAAATAATTTTATTCTTATAACAGAAATATTTTCCTTTGATCAAGTCTTTTTTTTTTTTTTGTGTAATTATTGAACTTAAGATAATGAAAATAATCTGAGTAGCATTAAAAATGTAAGAAAAGTTGTCCAACAACAACTGTTTAGTAAATAATATAAATGATTTAAAAAACAGTACCAATTGAAACTTTTCAGTATCCTTTACAAATATCTTAAAGAAAAGCGAAACTTTATTTTCCATTCAATTGAACTTTGTTTACATATTTTTGTCCGGGTTGTCAGATGCGACGTAGAAAAGAAGAATGTATACCGTCAATAAAATTATCGGGAAAAGTAACAAAGTTTGTACAGCAGTACGATACTTAATGCAATAAATGTGAAAAGAAAAACTTTTATAAATAAAATGTTAATTTTGGGTCATGCACTGGGATGTTACGTACATCAAACTAATGTAAGAGAACAAGTGTGCATGAGACTCTGTACCGGGACACTTAAGTGGTTAGGTTATGTAGTAGAAGTGGAATGACGAAGAGAGGGAGGAGGAGGAGGAGTGAGGAGAGATCATTAGATTAACGCTCCTTGGACTGATCTTACCCAACACGCAGAGTAGATGAGAGCAGGTAGACTATAATCTAATAACGTAGTCTGTAGACAACAAAGTCTCTGAACAAGCTCGGCAATCTGTTCTCTTGTAGTTGTACTTTAGCTTACAATGAGAAAATTTTAGTAGAAAAGATATTATACCTTTCTGCAATAACATTTTCCCTTATTTGCAAGTCATGAATGCTTTTAAACATTATCTATTTTCGTAAGCTTATTTTTACTTCACCCTTTTCCTTTTTTCCCTAAGTATTTTCATGAGTATGACAATGATAACTATCTCAGGACTTTGTACTGGATTCAATAGAGTACAAACTCGTGGAAAGTTGTAAAGAACCGAGGCGACGACAGTTACGGAGAAATCTCTGTTAAGAAAAGTACCTCTACAAGACCGCAGTATATTTTCTAGGCTGCGCATAACTGTCGGGAAACGTGCGCTACTACTAAGAATATAAAAAATAAACTCATAGAATAGAAGATAATCCACTTGTTTTCTTCTACTTTTTATCCTATTTTTCCATTATAATATTTTTATTTTTGGTAATGGATACTACTGTTCGAGGATATTGTCCTGAAATTTTCGTAAATCAGACTGATGGAAATTCAACGCTCTGTTTTCTATGCAATAACAACAAGAGTATTGTATTGTATTGTGAGATTACTTTACTGAAAAAAATTAGAAAATCGGTTGACCCTGAAGACCATCCCTGCAACTTCCCACTACTTCCATACCTAAGTACTTAAAATTCCAATAATGATGTATTTGAGTTCTTTGAGCTCAAAAGTCTGATAAAAATTTGATAAAATGCTATTTTTTGAATTTTTAAACCGCGATAACTTTTGAAAGAATGAACCGATTTTAACGCAGTTAACGGCATTCAACACAGTTTTTTAAGCTTTATACAGAATCTTGAAGCTTTAATTAATCGAACGAGAAATATTAGAGTAATTTCGAAAAAACACTATCGAATACCTTCCTAGAAAAAAATGTTTTTGTTGAAATGAAAATCATGTTTCAAAAAAATAAAATTATTTATGATTTATATACTTGTGAATGAAAAATAGTTTACTTTTCATACTATTGAATAATAAAATTTTTTTATTCAACATAAAAACCAGGAAACATTCTACGAAATAGTATTTTGTAATACCCTTTGCCATTTTTATCATTATTGATGGTCATAAAGCCTAGGTAAATCGATTTTTCGCGAGTGGTATATGGACAGAGCAGAGCAGAGAGATGATTACGATAAAACGCTCAGCGTTGACGTTTGTCCTCTGACACAGCTCCAAAAATTGCAATCTCGAAAAATCTGCTTTTATACTTACTAATATATATATATAAATAAAAATAATAAAATAAAACTGCTGAAAAAATCACTAGATTTTTTTTTTTATAAATATTTTTCCATCTCCATCTAGTTTATTCAATTTGCAACATTTCCATCATGTGAAAAAATATTTTTCATTTTTCCGTACTTGACATTTATGGTGACGTCATTACAACGAGTTATTACTCTTTTTACATGCAATAAAAACTTGTATTGGTCGATTTTATAATGAAAAAATATGTGCTCCGAAAAAATTATTTTTCTCATAAAATTCTAGTTGTTCAAAAAATTTATTTCAAGTTAAAGTTTGTAAATATTGTTCAGATTTTTTAAAAAAATTTGACTTTTTCCACGTTTAAAAATTGATCCAAATTTTTGATAAATCCCATTATAAAAAAATTGAAATAATAAATTATTAATATTAATTTTAATATAGCAATTTTTAGAATTTTTAATAACATAAATTATTATAGAAAGAAAAATCCTCGGTGTAAATTTTACTCTAGAATTGAATCGTCTAAAAATTATCAAAATTTTTTATTGTAAAAAAAAAAAAAATAAAGTGAAGATTTAATTTGTAATTCCATAAATCGAGAGATTCAAATGGTAATTCAAGGCAGGAGCAGTAAATATTATTTTAATAGAATAAAGTGTATTTTATAACAATAAAAAGTGAATAAATATATAATAAACAAGGGTAACATTTTAAAGTAACAATATAAACCGAGGCGAAATGTAGTCTGACCAAAAGTAGTTGGTATCTCCTTGTCCTGACATACGACACTTTCAAGGACTCTAGACTTTTCTATTTAGATTCCTTTCCAAGTATACGAGTTAAAGTACGAGTATGAGTACCACCGGCAAAAGCTCCAGCAAAAGCACTGCAAGAGTAGCTTGGAAGTGAGAAATGCTTGGCGGGACATCGTGTTCCCGTTATCGTACTCGCCGGCACACTTGGTGTGCGTTATCGCGGCCGTTACCTGTCCTATCTCGGAAAAATATATTCCTCCGTGGTGGCCATCAAGAAAAGGAGTACCAGCTTCATGAGGACCAGAGATGGGCGGCGAGGAAAAAGACGTTGTGGCTGGATGGCAATCGATAAGGTTCATCTTGTCACCCAGATAACCTCTTTCCTTTCTCACAAAATGTATATACATATATAAAATGTACTGTGTCTACTGTGTTTATATATATATACACTCTTAAAATATTATCTCGCCTTAATAATATTTATTACTACTGTTATTTTATTGATATTATTTTTAGTGTTCGCTACGTGACACTGGCGAGATTACACAACTAGTTTTATTAAAGTGTAATACTTTTTTTATCGAGCCTAGAGGTTCCGTTTTTTTCACCCGATCCTATTTATGGTCAATGATTTTTTCGGGTTATATTTACTGGTTTTTTTCCAATAGATTTAGTTTTAGCTCATCGGTCAAAATGGTTTTGATGTTTCGGAAAGAATTTTATACTGGTAAAGTACTAAAAAATTCTTCAATTTTTCTCTAAATTGTTTTTAAATATTAATTGTATTTTTTTTTTATTTTTATTCAATTTTAAATATAAATGAAATTTTTTTCGAAGTGAATTTCAGCTCAAAGGGATTAAATCAATGCAATATTATCCACTCCGTAAATTTTTTACAGCGTATGGTCGTATACGCCCGTAAAAAATTTTTTCGACCAAAAGTCGAAGGATTTGAGGACCTTTGACAGTAAACTGATTTTTTATCAATCAAGCATTGGTCAAAATTAGGATTTAAATCCATAAAAATTAAATTGGACACTAAATTTTTCTAAGTTTTTTCAAAAAATTTAATATTTTCTCAGAAATAAAATAATTAAAAATTTTTTCAAAAAATAAATTTTTACTATAAATGTAACAAGATTTAGCGTTGGTGATATATATTTTATTTCCAGCAGCGTATTCGCATGAGAAACATTGATAATTGGATAAAATAAAGAGTCGAGTTTTACAATCACTTTTACGTGCATCCCCATGCACTGTTAACACCCAAATGGTCTGAGTATTCGTGCCAATTCGCCCGTAGTGATAACATTGATTATTCCGTCATTTATTTTAGCTTTTCCATTTTTATTTATTTTTTTTTTCCTCAATAATATAATCACTATTACCATCCATTAATTTTATGCAAAATTTCATAGCGTTTACCATAATGACTCGAATGCTTTTAAGTGTACTAATAACAGCTCCTCTGTCACCTATTACTATTCGTATTACTATTATCATCGCTAAAAATAATATTTAATTATTATTTGGTTAATGAATAGAGAAGATTTCAATTAAATTTACCGACTACTATTAGACTGGATAAAAAAAAGGTCAACTTTATTTTGAAAATGATGAAAAAAAAGCTTTTAGCAGTGGCCGCAAATGCCAGCGAAAATCCTCTTTTGCAACGGCATTCACTTGACAGCTATACATGTGAACGCGTTCGAAGTGGACCAAAGTGAGTTTTCCTAAATGACTATGACCCAGAGTACTGCTGAAATGGGTTTCAGTTATCCAAATTATTTTTATTACAATCGAATTGTAGTTCCTTCGGAGAATTATATTATTTAAAAAGATAATTAGTCAAAAAAAAATCGGCATAAACTCTTAAAAAGGTAGAAAAAATATGAATTTTGTTTCATTACATAATATCTCAAACTTAACTCT
>JZSA01004371.1:0-80071 GCA_000956155.1 Cotesia vestalis | reverse complement strand
AGATATAAAAGGGGATATAATTCAATAATAAAGCGAGGTTCTTTAACACTTTGTTAATGCCTTTAATTTAAAGTGAAGAAAGAGAAATAAACGCCCGGGATATCTCATTACTTGGCTTACAGAGCCGTTCCACGAAACCGGGCTGTATTCCTGTCTAATAGACCCAGGAGCAACATTAGCTTAAGTGAGTTAGTCGTCCCCTGGCATCAATGAAGAAATAAACACCTTTAACAGTCAGCCGGACAGTCCAAAAAATTAAGAAAAATTTGTTACTGTCATTCACATTTTCCTCTATTTCTATTTCACAGAGTAATACTCGAATTATTTTTACATTACACTGATAGGATAATTTGTTGAGAAGTAATAAATTGATTTATTAAAATTTTGTTACGTGAATTTTTTCGAAATAAAAAATATTTATCAAAATAAAAATTGAATAGTAAGAAAAAATTTATTAAATACTAAAAAAACCTATCAGTATATAAATTTTATTTCGTCCAATTGTTTCGGGAGCTATGCTATAATATAATGGCCAATGAATCATAACTGAAATGTTTTATTCCCATTTCTCTTACTAACTAGCAGATAAAGCAGCACCCTTTGTTTTTGGATTAAAATTAGTATTTTTATTTTCAAAAGCTCATAAGCTACTTTTCGAGTTGAATACTTATGCATTATACGCAGATTTTCTTCTATATATCGGGCATCAAACACAGTATTGTTTTCATTTTTAGAGCCATACAATTGTGAGTAGCAATCAGGATGTGAATGAATCAAGTTTCGCCGAAGATTAAAACTTTTTATTATTATTATTTTTTTTGTGTAATTTTAAAAACCGGCTGCTGTTTTTAAAATTTAGATTTTAGAGAGAAATTTTAAATCAAAAATTCTTGTCTTTATGCAAAATATATAATTATTTGCGAATGCATTGGTACTAAAACTTCGATCGACGAACTCAGTAGAAAAGCTCATGCTATTTTGCCACTCTCTATAAGCGCATTGCATAAAGCTTCAGATCTTCCAACCACAGCCTGTTTCCCGTCTACTTCACCCTACCCAGAATTCTCGCGGAATCGAGCCAATGTTTTTGCGTGCCATGCATCTGTGTACAATATACCCACTCAAGCGACCTAACCCTTCTGGGTACACCTAAAGATATTTCCTTTACACAAAAAATCCATCCCAGTAACTCTGTTTGTTTCTATATCTATATCTTCATACATTTTTTACCCACCAGAATTTAATAACCAAATAAAAATAGATACAACAGATATTTTTTTTATACGTATCAATCAATGCAATTATTGTTGTTTGGAATCAAACGCCGTGTGTCAAAAAAGTTGAAAGATAATAAATAAAACGAGTGATATGTGTGCGTAAAAATATTGCAAAAGTAAAAAGCTCACTCACGTTTCATGTAACCTGATATGAAATTTTTTATCCATATATAGATATATATGTTTGTGTTGAGACTTTTATCTGAGCGAGTGTAAAGTTATTTATTCTGTTCTGTTTTTTTTTTCTGTCATTATTATTATTATAATAAAAACTTGAAAATAAAAAAGAATTGGCACAGTTATTCATGAATTTTTTACACTAATAGAAAAAAAAATCTAATTGATTTAAAAATAATACTGTCAATAATTCTGAAGAGAAAAAATTTTATATGAGATTGAAAAAATTTTTTATTATAATTATTTATTTTTAAAATTAAAATAAAAAATGATATTGAATATATTTTTTACGGGTGTAAAAAAAATTATTTTTATTTTATAACTTAATTTCAAAAATCTAAGTCTCTGCTTAGGAAAAGATTCAGCGATCATGCGCCATCTGTCGGAAATTTTCAAAAGTACATTTCATCAAAAAGTTACACTCGTTAAATTATTGAATCAAGTAATTTTTTTTTTTGTGTGAGATAACTTCACAATTAATTAACTCTAACCGTCAATTTTAATTCGTAAACTAAATAATTGCTATTATTCAATCTTAATTTTATAAAATTTACTTGGCAATAAATCATAAAATAAAATAGCAAATTTTTCCGGAAAAAAAAAAAAATTTGAGAAATAAGACACGTGGACTCGGAAGTATTTGGACAATTTGTCACTTGCCACCTTGTAGTAACACAAAAATAATGGTAGTAAAAGTCTCTATAGATATAGACATACCATCTACAGCCTCGTGAATAGAAGTGATGCTGGCAGTTGAGTAGTAAATGGAGGTGGGAGTGACGACAGCACGTATACAGAATGAGGAGGAGTAAGATAGTGGGGAAAACGAATTCGTCGAGGCAAACAGTTTTCGTTCGATCCTCCAATGGGTATTAAATGCGGTTCGGTAGACCAAGAGTGAAATTCTGGTCGTACGATATAATGGAATTTTTTATTCTCTCAGGAAGTTTCGAAAAAAAGTAATAAGACAGACCCGATTAAAAAAAGAATTAAAAAATGAACAAACGGAGGATTAAAATTATGGATCGTTATGAAGGTCTTGTTAGCGAACACTGAGGTGTCTTGATGAGAGAATTTTCGCGTTTAAATTGAAAAATAAAAAAAGAGCGATAAAATTGAATTTAAAATAAAGTAAAAGAAATTTACAGAAAGAACTTGATTAATTCCATGAATTTTGCAATTAATTTTATCCGTACCTGTGCCCGTTTCCGACAACCCGGCTGCTGGGTATGTACTCTGTCTGATTAGATTGGGAGTGCACTACTTGTCTTTCCTAGCTTGATGAGATTTTTTCACGGTACAGATTAAAGGAAGATCTCGATCCGAATGATGTATATGCTTACGATTTTAGCTCAATTATTGCTGAATTCATTTTTAATAATGCATATTTTTTCGTATAAATAATTAATTAAGTCAGAACTTAACTATTTTTCCAAAGATATCTTGTGGAAAAATTTTCTGATATAAAAAATCTGACTTGATATGCACTTAGATAATTTTTCTATTAAAAAATTACTTTTTAAACTCAATAAATTTTTTCAGAAAAAAATAATTTAATAAATTCTTTCACAATAAATCAATTTATTAAAATTTAATAAATTATTCTATCAATATATATTGAGTAATTTTTCGGCATACATCTTTTATAATATTTGACTCAAGTACTCGTTATTTGTTGCGAGAACTAAAAATAACTAACAAAATAATTTCAGTTACCTCAACTATTTTTTAATAGTTGTAATAACTATTTTAATTAATTACAACAACTAAATAAAAATAGTTGTCCCTTTGTAGTTGTGGCAACTGTTGGGATTTATCTCAGTGTGCTTTTATAATAACTTAATTAAAATGATAATGAATAATGATAGCAATAATTACAGCAAATATTTCGTTAAAGTAATAACCTGTTAGATCGCATTTTTTCCTCACAAAAAACTTAATAACAAAGATAATATTTTAAAAATAGGTAATAAGCTCCCTCGTTACGGGATAAAAATGAGCTCCCCAGGAACTTTGATCTCGAAAGCGAAGCAAAATAATATAATTAAAACTGATTAGCAGTAATCTGAGCCGGAATAAAATGAAACAAAATAAAAGTTGTTTAAAGTAACGGAGGTAACGAAAAAGGCTAGAATCTCATTATTCTTGCTTATCTTACTCGGGCAGCTACAGATTGACTAAAACACTAGCACACTCTATTACTCCTGTCACGGTCATGCGTCTTGGTTACTCAAGCATCTCGACCGCCAGCACAAACCGGGAACCGGGCAAATGCCTTCTCCATTGGCTAAGTAATTGATCGACACTTGGGATTAAATTTACCCCCTTTCGTTTAATCTTTTCTTCCACCTCGAGTAAGTGCTCGAGTTTACTCTTCGTCTTTTTTCTTACCGGTACTCTGATCGAGTTCACGTATGAACTCACATCACATATGATAGATATTAATGTTTTTTCTCGGAATTTTAATAATTGCAGAAGTTTTTCCATATTTTGTTGAGGAAAAAAAGAAGTGGAAAAATTTTTAGAGTAAAAACAGGTTCGTCGTAGAAAAAACTGCAAGTATTATACTTTACACTGTAATAATTGAGATTATATCTTGTAATAATACAATCACAATTGGAAATACTAAATTTAATAGTTTCAAAGGTATTTTTGATTGCATAAAACTTTAAACTAAAAGTTATTTATTATTTTTCAATAGTTATTTATTGAGAAATAATTAGTTAACAACTAAAACTTTCGAAATTTTTATTTATCGGTAATATATTTCTTCGTTTTATCAAAATAAGTGTATTGGAAGAATAAGATTGAAAGTGTAAGCTACTAATTATCGAGAATAGTAAATATACCTTCAATTATAACAAGCTCAGTTATCGAAATCTAGTAAAAAATTTGTACGAAAAATTACAGTGTGAGATATTAAATCTAAGAACCAAATTTAAAGGTTAAAACTTTTTATTAGTATAAACTGTCAAAGGTTTTAAACGAAACTGTAATAATTGCTATATGTCTCAGGAATAATCTAATTTTTAGTTTTACACTATAGGTACTTGGCTGGTATGCAAAACCGCAATAAATTAAATTTTTCCACTTTTCTTTTTTCCGTGTACAGTTAAGAAAATGAGCTTTAAAGTGACATACTAGAGCACTTTGAAGAATTTTTTTTTTTTAAATGCACATCAACTCACTGACAGAAACCCTCCTAAAAATATTCATAATATCTCCGTAGAACCTCAAATCGTTGGTGAAACCAATAACTTTCCAATTTTATAAAATCATTGATTTTCATAGCGGAAAGTTAATAAGAATGATGTAAATGACAGGAAAATGGCAAAAAAATGAAATTTTATCCACGATGTGACCTCTTACATATAGTGTAATTTGGTTGATGCAATAGAACACGTCAATCGATGACGTATCCTGAAGTTGACACATCCTTCTTTACTTCTCGACGTCGACAGAGTGCCGCTCGACGTCACTATTCAAAATCTCTCGCTCCGTCATCCTCCTCTCCCTTTTTCTCTCATTCTCTGGCACATTATATATTTATGTGTACAAACTCGGTGGAACTATATGCGAAGTACATATGTAAAGGAGGGTGTGTATATATTTATACAATATATGTATATATGATGTATGGAGTGTGGATGCAGAATGAATGTATAATGTTAAATGTAAGAGAAGAGAAATAGCGATCCTTAATCGTCTGTGCCGACATAACCCCAAACCTAAAATGGAAGTCTCTTACTTCTGCTCGGCCTTATTTCAAATTCGGTGGTTACAACAATCGACGAGTCATCGCCAAACGATTTCTATTTCTCTGTAAGGAATAGTAATCCTGCGTATACCCTGCATATTTACCACGCGTTTCCTCTATATCCAGTAAAATGTGTGTGTTTCTGAGCCGTTATAGCAATTACTGTCTTCGTATTTGTGTATATAGATTTGTAAATCTTGTGCTAGAGCCGAGACGGATTTCAATTAAACCCTCAATAAGGAAAAGCGAGAGAACTGTTCAAATATTCTCAATTTACCGGGATTTGTAGCAAGTGTTTCAGATGCTGCAGTAATTAATCGTAGGATATATTAAACGTATACTTTTTTTTTTTATAAAGGAGAATTCTAGATACAGACGAAATACTAATGAATTAATTAAAGAACATTTTTAAGAAAAAGAAGTAAAATTTTTTTTTCTTCGAATATTAAACTTTTAAAAATTAACATTAAATACAATCCAAGTGATTTAAAAAAATAGTTGTTTGTCATAAGTATAACTAGTCAATTAATTTATCGAAAAAGTAAATCTTGATTATTGTTTAAATATTTAGGCTCTCTGTCTGTAAAGACAATTTTTTTAAATTTCGTTGGTAATTTTTTAAAATAAATGTTTTGAGACGTGACAAAGCTTTTGAGAAATTAAAATAAATAAAATTATTTTTTCATTTTTATTGTCTGACTAAAAAAATTAGTGTTTAAAAATTGTATAGTAACACTGATAAAATTAAAAGAAAAACCCGATTTTTAAATCATCGGTAAAAAATTTTGTAATTGATGGAAGCCAAATTATAAAAAATTTTTTTAATTTGAAAATATCATTCAATGACTTATTTTATAAATTGACTCCAGTCGTTAATAATAGTTGAAAATGAACGAGTATCTCTGTGACTATATCAAAACTAATCCTGACTGGGTTTAGTTATTGAAAATAGTGACCATTTGTAGCCTCATCCTCGTCCTCATGCTCACCCCGTCCTCATTCGGGGATCAATTAACCACTGCGGAAGGTAAAACTATGCGCCATTAAACCCGTACACACTAAAATCCACAGTTAACACCCGACTGCGGGCCCGCAGCAGTAACGTACGTAGATTTTAAAGGTTTTGAGTTGGAAAGCTCACGGTGTCAAAAAAAAAAAATAATAAAATAAAATAGAAAGAATACGCTTTGCTAGAGATATTGTGTAATTCGTTTAAATTACATGAGTAGACAGAAAATAGGGGAGTTAAATTTATTGTAAGGAATATATGCTCGTAAAGATTACAGTATAAAATTTTTTATGCCGATGAATTTTCTTCACAGTTTTTTTATGTTGATAATTCATATTTTTTTCAAAAAAAAAAAAAAATACTAAAAAGATAATAATTGAAAAATATTTGTTAATATTTAGACACCTTTCATATTAAATGATTTAATGATGAATTGTTTGTTAATTAAAATTTATCAAAAGTTAATTAATATTTTTTATTAGTATGTGAAAAAATTTTCTGATAAAACCTTTTATAAAATTTGGCAATATCAGGCTAGCTGTGTAATGTTAAAAATCCCCGACAGAAGGCGCATGATCGCTAAATCTTCTTAGTACAAGAGAGTTAAGTTACATACTTGATAAATTTATATATTGTTTTTAAATAAATAAATTCATTAACAGTGATTAGAAAAAATGAAGTATCCTTGATCGAAAGAAACAGATATTTAAATAATTGAAAAATATAATTTGAAAGTTTGGTAAGATTTAGTGTCCATATAAATTATTATGAAAGTTGAAATGAATTTCGTGTGGATACGGGACATTGATTTAAACGGTTAGAATCTTTCCACAAGACCGCACGGGAATTTTTAAATTATTTTCACTTTTATTCACTTCACCCCGGATAAATTGAATGAAATATCTGAAAATAATCAACTGGATAAATTACCATTAGACAACAATATTATTTAATCCTCTATTAATTATCAAAATTGCTGAATGCTGTTCTTTAAATCATGTCAATAAATTGATAAAAAAGAATTGACTGTTTTGTCAAGATTTATAAAGTAATTATAATTAAATATTCAAGAATCTTATCTTGTTCCACTTAACTCTCGAGTACTGTAAAATCTAATTACTGAATTTCGGCCGTCATTTTACTCAAATTCTGTCCCACTAATTATTTTATGTCATACTTTTATTTGACATATTTTTGATACTTTCTACTTTAAAAATTCAAATGAACAAAAAATTTCAAAAATTGGGTGATAAAATTTCTAAATCTCAGAAAAAAAAAAGCTTCAAAAGTTTGTTCAATTGCTAAAAAACACGGAGTCAAGGTAAAAGTAGAAGTGTTGAGTTAAAGCACTGGTTGCTGGTTGTTGGTTAGGGGTTCTGGTCCTTTCTGCGGGGAACTTGAGGCTTTGAGAGGTTAAAACAGAAAAAAGACAGTCAGAGATAAATAAAATGAGAGAAAGGTCACAGGTTGGTTTAACGAAGAGTAGTTTGTTCGGTTACGTCGCCAATAAAACCACCATTTTAGGTCTGTCGTCTGCCAGAGGACAAAGGGCAGCAGTGCGTGAAGAAAACGTACAAAGCAAGAAATAATCTGTGATTCAGAAAATACGGAAAATTTTGTCATCCGCGTATTTATATGATAAAATGGATTTTTAAAGTTAGATTTAATATTATTGGGAAGATTTTGACCTAAATTTCTAGTTGTTAAAATTTTTATACACTTTTTTAAGATAATTAATTTATTATAATAAGTTTTCGGAGTAGTTATTTAAAATTTTTTTAATTTTAGTCACTAATATTAAACCGTTGCCTTGGTAACCGTTGCCAAAGTGGTTGCCATAGCAGCGAAACGCGACAAAAATGAAATCGTGACATCAATTTTTTAATAAAGGATAATTGATGAGAAAAATTACTGAACTGGATTGTAATCTAGAGAGCTGCTTTACCATTTATTGGTAACAGCAATACTTTATAAAGTTTTTCTAAGTAAAATTTACCGAACTCGTCCGTAGAAAGAAGAAAAAATTTTAATAAAGTCATCTTATTATTTTTAAGGTCTCATAATTTAGAAAAATTAGATTTTAGTTTAATAAGATAAAATGATATAGAAACTTGAAAATAGATATAGAATAATAGTTAATAGTAACAAAAAATAACGAATTGACTGTTCGTATTCTTAATACGTAATTCTTAGCAGTGAAAAAGTGATAAAAAGTGATTGAAGATTGTTAGTTTTTATTATTCTAAAGTTTAGCCGTGATCTAATTGTTTTTCTTTTTTATTCCTTGTTTCTTTCTTTGATTCTTTTCTGGTGTCGAGTATCTTAGGAGACGGAAGTGATTGACATGCGGCAGAGCAGGGCTTTTGATTTTATAACGCGGTGATGAGATAAAGAAATGGAAAAATAAATGGAATAAAAATGAAGAAGCTGGAGCAAGTTGAGGGATAAAGAATGATAATAAAAGATGAGGGAAAAAAAAAAAGATGGTGAAAATACGAGTTCATACCCGGAATAATTCTATTCAGTTCATTTTGAGCGTTGAATTCGCACTCTGAAATTCTGCGCCTCTTCATTCCTTACTCTAAAGGAAAGACAGAAATAGAGGCAGAGGAACAGAAAGAGAGCAAACGAGAAAAGCACCAGCCAAAGTAAAAGCGGAAAAGCAAGCTTCGGTAGAACTCTTTCTTTGCACGATTCTTTCGAGCGTCAAGGGTGAAGAACCACAACCCGCGAAAGCTCATACCTTTTTTCCTCCTTATACTTTTTACTCTAAGCTCCATGCTCTACGCTCGTGTTGCCAGGCCTTTCCACCACATTTTTGTTGCATCGAGCCAGAGCAACTTTTCTACGTGCTCGCGACTGACTATCTAATCAAACTCACACTTACACTTTAATACCACCCAAATTTAAGAGATCTCGAGTTCTGTCTCGAGCTTAGGTAATAAAATTTTTAAGGTGATTTTTTTGGAAAGAAAATTTAAAATAATTTACAATAGTAAATTTTTTTTTTTTTTTAACAAAATCTAAATTCATCAATTACCAACATTATAAATTTTTTATAAAAAATTAAATAATTATTATAACTCAATTTTTAATTATCCAAACTTTTTTATATTTTTTCACAGTAAAATATAAAGTCAGTCAATTTTTTACGTAAAAGTATGCAGTGATTACAGTGGAAGTAGGCGTCACTTTGTCCATTTGACGTCAAAATGGGGCAAAAGCTAGGGAACATCAAGTGAAAGCAAACTTAATCGGTTGTGACGGGCTCTAGTAACGTGTACCGAATTACAGGGACGCGTTACTGCTTTCCGATTAGCCAATGGATTGCCTGGAAACGCAATTCATGCTTTCCAATAGCCAAGATAATTGTACTGACACTTTCTAGTACACCTTCGTCACGAAACATGTATTAATGGCTTTAGTACGTACACACACACACACACTTGTCCTTATAATATGTATAAATACACACACACACACACACACACGATATACACGTATAAGGATGTACATATACACAGCTAAAATTGATCGCAGAGCTTATGTGATAGGTTGATGCATGTCTTCCTACTCGCAAGGATAGAGAATGACTCCCACTGTTTCAGTAATGTCGCGGGGGGCGATAGGGGGCGACCCGGACGCAATGTTGGGATGTTTTACCAAGTGCCGACTCGTGCCAACAGTGTCTCGTTATATTAGATTTTACTGTAAGCTCTAGGCGCCTCATAAATTTTTATACCAATGAAATCGTGACCGCTTGACAACAATAATCGGATACTCAATTCTGCAATCATCTTATCTTACAGTTATATTTATGCACTCTAAAAAAGGTGTCTTGGCTCCGGGAAATATTTTGTTTGTACCGATTATTTATAGTTCGAAGCTGGAGAAAATTCGATAAGAAAAGTTTATCGATACTGCATAAAATTTTATGTATTATTTTTTTTTTTGAAAAATAGAATCACAACAATATTATGCAAGTCAAATAGTTTAATAAATATTTTCATCCATTAAATCCCATTTAATCAATGTTAAAAATGAACTGTTTTTACCTATCGGCTATAAAATTTTCTAAATGTGTGAAAAATTTAAATCTTCACGAAAAAAAATACTTGATTCAAAAAAAAAAATTTTTTTTTAATTCCGCTTATTATTATAAAAATTTAATTAAACAATAATAATGAGCTTTCGAAATTAAAAATTTTATATCTCTGGAATGGATAATAGAAAAAAATTTTTGGACTTTCAGAAAAATCTTAATGACAATTTTTTTTTTTGTTTAGAAATTAAAAGATTTTTTATAAAAAAATTTGGGAGCAAATTGTAGGAAATTTAGTTGTCTGCTTAGTGAAATTATTGTCCACATTATTCCACAAATGAGTACCTAGGAATTCAAAATGACAATCTGAAAAGAGTAGAGTGGATGTGGGGCAGAAGCCATCTTCCGTTTAGCGGTCACACGTCCTTTCCGTCCGTAGGGTATGGGCTGGCCTCCGCTCGGACAAGTACCAGAATACTCGACGAGGCGTTCTGTGACTTCCGCGATAATCCGTAGGGCTCTGAGCGGAAATGGTTCAGAATCCATTGGGATAACCTTTCATTCATATAGTTGTAAGGAACACGCTCTCAAAATGGGTATGATGAATTTGAAAAGCCATAGAGTGATTTTGATTAATATTCACCTCGACATAATTATTATTTTTTGTCCTCGATCCAATAAATTTAACTAGAAATAGCAATTTGAATTTAGATAAGATGGAAAGTTAATTTTAAAAAACTAACAAATGCAAATGGTGAATAAATAAAAGGATCTGTCGGTTGACATCTCTCGAGGCGCCTGAATTTATTTAAATATTGATTTTACAATCGAAATAGAAACAAAACCTTTAAGTCATCGAATGCATACGTAATGTTGACTCAAGCTATTCCCAAAAGGAAGCTACTATACCTAGTACAGGTGCGAACTTGTACTGTTATATTAAATTGCCCTGTTACAACTCGAGAAAAATGTCACGTATCTTTTGTGCTTAGCAACAATAAGACAGAAACATGGCGTGCTTACATTTCAGTCTGTACTTTGTTCAAAAATTCATTAAATTGTATTTTGCAAAAGAAAAAAATACTTAATTCAAGAATAACATTCTCGAGAAAATTTCATTTTTATTTCGAGATATTCTGTTTGAATTAATTCAATAAATTCATGAATAAAATCAAGAAAGAAAATTATTTTTTAATTTTAGATGAAGAAATTTTTTCTTCAATCAAAAATGTAGAAATTCTTGAAAAAAGATTCTTAATATTGATAGTTTTAAAAACTAGTCTCACTAAAATGTCTCTTCACTAAAAATAAGATTTTTTGAACAATAAATAATTAAATCAAAAAATAAAATTATATCGAAAATAATTTTTTTATTCTTTGATAAACAATATTTATTTTGTATCAGATATTTTTTTTTCTAGTATAGCGAAACAAAGCGCTATCATTTTTAGGCTCATTCACCAGTATCTGTATGAAACATGATATTTCCATTAAATTTCCGCTAATGATCGAATATATTGTAATTTTTTATTCCTTTGAAAAAATAAATACGGGATTTTTAATAACAATAGAGTATATCCTGTTGCATGTATTCAAATATAAAGTATTCAATGAACATTAATTACTGCCATGGAATTTCGAAAAAAGCGGAGTTATACCAAAAAATTCACCACTCATGTACTAATATTTGACGTATCTTTTAAAGGTATGTCAATATTTCATATTAACAATGGCATTTACAGAGCTTAAATTCGTTAAAATATAATATCATGGGAAAAGATAATTAATACTGATTGAATATTTTCAATATAATACCAAATAGTACAATGAAAAATTTAATATTCGAACAAAACAGATTGTAAAGTAATTACTGCAGTCTCATTATTGTACAAATAATTCAATTTTTCTGTTCATTAGTGGGGTTTAATTAAAATTGATTTAATTACAAAATATATGGAGTGAAGTAAATTATTTTTTTTACCTTATTTTTGGTTGTGAAAATTAGAAATTTAAAAGAGGATTAAATTGAGTAATTTAAATGACCAGAGAGATTAAATGCTGTTATAATCAATAAAGATTTTGTTTAGTTTTTTGCAAATAGTTAAGCTTGAGTGGAAAATTAAAGCTAAAATAAAAATCCTCTGGAATTTATTTACGCGCGTGCTTTTTTTGCCAGAGATTTTTCTTTACTTCATCACTTTACTTCGCATCCTTCCTTCTGCATGGCTTCCTTTGGCATGCTTTACTTTAGTTTTGTACTATTTTAACCAGCAAACGATGGAGCATCCGGTAGATTTTTTGGTAAGCGAGCTCGACAAAAAATTCGTAAAATTATCAACGATTTTAATTTTCTTTATTAACGGAAACCAATTTACAAAAACGGTATTAATTCATACTAGGGTGTATAGTGAAGGTTTGTTATTTAAAAGCGAAAATAAATTGGGTGGGAAACAAATTTAATTCGTTCTTTATTAGTAAAAGGGATTTTTTCGCGTATGCATCGCCCGCGGATGAATGTACGGATAAACAATAAACGCTGTGGTATTTAAATTTAAAAAATTGCTTACTTTGGTAATAGGATATGGTTTAATCAAAGCGGATATAAATACACTCTGGAATTAATGTTTAATCAACAAAAATGTGGGAAAAATTCAGTGTAATTTTACTTCCAATATTTCATTCTTTGGGAGTGAAATTTTTATAAATATTTTTAAAATTCCATAGAGACGGTTGTGTTGTTGTTTGAGAAAAAATTTCTGATCTAATTACAATTTTTTTTTTTTTTTTTTTTTTTTTTTTTAATTATTCACAGAGACCATGTAAAAAAATGTAGGAAGATACCATGAATTTTTAACTGCTAATATCTAATAAATTAAAATTAAAACTTATTTTACTCGGATCGCAAAATATTATGCCCAAATTCGGATATTTTTCAAGTATTTTACAATTTTCGCAGATTAAACGCGCACGAGTTAAAATATTTATTCGTAAAATACTACGCTGTCGGAAGGAAATGTTTTATCGAGACGTATTCTGAAGGATTTGGTGCGTAACGTAGAAATTTATAGCGAACTTTTTTCGGATCACACGATTTTATGCGATAATTTGGATATTTTTGAAGGTTTTTACGATTTTTGCAGATTAAAAGTGCACGAATAAAAATATTTAGTAGTGAAATTCTACGCTGCTGAATGAAAACGCTTTGTCAAGACGTATTCTGAAGTGTTTGTTGCGTAATGTAGAAATTGAAAGCTAATATTCTTTGGATAAAAAATAAAAATAATAATATTCGATACATTTTACAATAGAAATTGACTCCGACACTATATTGATAATTAATTTCTATTTATTGTTCACAGGGAATAATATCGGCTAATTGGATGATCCTTTCATCAAAAACAAAAGCATCATGTTAGTCATCCGAAAATAACATAACATTTATCTTCAATTATGAATGTTTAATTGATAAAAATATTTGTTGTTTATATAAAATACCAAAATGACAATGAATAACAGTAATCAATAACATTAAAATCCTCTACGAATAGTTATTCATAGCAATCAAACATAAAAGCCTCTTATTGCCTTTTCAACGTTGTCAATAAAACACATTTAATCCCGCAGGATTCCAATTAATCACAGTATCGAAAGCTAAATAAATATTATCTCACCAAACACCGACAAATTGGAGTAGCTTAAGTCTCACCCAACTTTCCGAGATAAATGTTCTCTGAAATCTTTTATATAGAACTCTCACTTTCCCCGTATACTTCCAATGCAAATCAAGAAAACTCAACTTTCTTTTAACTTTTTTCAATGTTTATTAATTTACTAAAATCGCTGAGAAGATTTATTCACCCATTTTAAGCCGCAGTTCCTTTTATTATAATCATTTATAGCTTAAACTCTCTCATAAATGCATGAGTAATTTTTAATTATTATTATAATCCTTTCTTCTATTTAAATTATATAAATTAAAACAATCAATTCATTTTGCGTGAGCGTAAAATCAAATTGCGAACCTTTCGTAATTTTATAACAATTATTAATGATTATTTATCAGTTGCAGCAAGTTATTAAATAAATAATTTTAATAACACAAGTTTATTATTCAAGTAAATATTGCGCAATATTTTGAAAAAATTAATACCGTTTAATAATTTGATTTTAATTATTTACCAAGTTTGTATTCACTGTTTGTTTTGTTCGAATAATTTTATGTTAATACATTTATTAATCAGTATTATATTTTTCCATAAATAGAATTTTTAAATTATTATCATTTAAGCTTTGGAAAATTTTTTATAAAAATATGCAATTTAAATTACTCACCATTTTGCAGATGGCACTGATTTTAGCGGTCACCTCCAGCGGATTGAGCGAGGATGAGTAGAAATCTGCTCGGCCTTAATGTCTTTCCTGACTTCCATTTGCAGTCGTCGCCATCATTAAACATTTATTCACTCTTCCAAGCACACTTTGTAATCTGTAAATAATTAATCTCTCATAATAAATTGTAGTGAGCTAACTAGTCATGATTATTTATCTTACTGTGAAATATTTATTTTATTCGCTTAGAGGTTTTTTATCATTTAATCAAACGATGTTAAGTATTAATGTATTACTTTAAGAGAAATAAATTTTTATTAGCTGAAAAAATATTTATATGCAAAATTATTAACGAAAGCTTTTAACAATTTATTTTAAGATTAAGTTTCTAAATATTAGCTATATTTTTCTAAATAATTTGAATAGAACAAAATAAATGATTATAAATTATTAATATTACGACGTTTCATTAAATAAAATTAATTATTTAGGATTTTTTACCAAATAAATTATTATAAAAAGAATTTATAAAAAAATGCGACTTTTAGAAAACTAAAAAAAATATCGATGTATTTTTTTTAAATATTAAAATTTATTTGTTACATCAAATTAAGGAAAAAATTTTTTTTATTTATTTTTACTCAATAAAAAAAATTAAAAATTCACTTCCAAGAAATAAGAGAGGGGAAGTTGTTAAATCAATTAAAAATCATTCACCCCGCAAATTTCAATAGTGTACAAAGCTGTGACCTTTATAAATAAGAGCAACGTCACAAGTCATAACTCATGTAATTTTCAGAGCAACCTTCAGTGTACTGGCGTCCTTGTAAAACGAATTAATCATTCACGGTTATTACTTTTAAATACAAGTAATTTAAAAGTAAAAAAAGCGATAATAAAATGAAATAATAGCCTTTGAAAAATATAATACGACAGTCATACGTGAATGTCTTAACTATTCTCATATATTTCTCTCACTTCTGGCTTTCCATCCACAAAGTTTGTCTGGGAAACCAAGTAATTTAAAAAGTTTCTGCCCCATGACATACCGCGATAACAAATTATCCTTGGTCCATTATCCACAAACGCGATTATGATAAGAAAAAAAAAGAGGGAAATAAGGAATAGGAGGAAAGATGTGAACTTTAATGCAGCAAACTCGTCGCCAGTTACACCAAGACGGTTAGAGGTACCAAAAGAGACGCCTGTTGGTGAGCATTGTACATTTTTTCTATCCACTATCCACCTATCATCCCAATAATAATAACAGTTCTGTTGCCGTGTAGCAAGCTCCAAGTTAACCCGTCGCCGAATAAGCGAAAAGAAATAATAATAATAATGGGTTGTTGTGAAGGAAGAAAGAGAAAAATAATTGTTGAAAACTCTTCAGAAGTAACTCCTGGAACTAGAAAACTAAAAAACTTCTAAATACTGTGATCGGCTTCCACAAATGATGCTTTTAACAGTGAATTTTTAAAAAGTAACTAACCAATTTTTCAAGTATATATTTTTATTTCAAACCAACCGGAAAAAAAATTGTTGATTCATGACAAATATATCCTTCAAAATTTATTTTAGAATGAGATGAAATTTAGAAATTGTTTTTTTTTTATTCTTCGTAGAATTGATAGAAGGAATAATTTTACAGAGTAAAAAATGATCGTTGTTTTTTTTAGAGGAAATAAAAAAATAGTTTTTAATCGTTAAAAATTATAAATTAGTAATTTTGCATAGTAAAAACTTGGGTATACAAAATAATTATATTTTCCATAAAAATGAAAGAATAAATAAAAGTTACAACTAGAAATAGCGGAATTGGACGTGGTAGCGACAATTTGTAAGCTCACCGGCGGGCAAGTCGCAAGAAATTATGAGTCTTGTAATGAAAAAAGAAGTGGAAGAAGTTAAGAGAAAAGCGTATCGAGGTAAAAACCGGAAGTAGAGTTTCTTACGCGAAAAAACAAGGAAACAAGATGATGGGCAACTAGCTGCTGCTATTTTGAGGTTCCATTCCACGACTGGAAGAAAACGAGAGAAAATATCGAATGGTTTATGCCAACTGCTGCTACGGCAACTTTGTCGCTTTAGATTTTCTACCTCTTTCCGTTTAACGTTTTGAAATATTTGATCTTAACTTTTTAAATAATATCATTTGGTAGTATTTTTAAAATCGCATTTTATGCTTTTGTAAATTTATCCGCTCGACTATTACGGATTTTCTGCTTTTAAAACAAAATTTATCATTATCACTATTATTGTTATTGTGTGCACTTTCAAAATCTGTACACTGTAAAATGGATTTTAATCCAAAAAACATTCAAGTATTGATTAATTTTTTTAGAATGTTAAAATTTATTTATTATATCAAAAGTGGGAAAAAATTTTGGCTCTCATATTTTTGGATAAAATTTATATTTTATCTTTTTTTTTAATATATTTATATATATTTTTTGAAAAGTACTTAAAAGAACGAACAATTAAAAAAAAATTTTTTTTGGGAAAATTTTTAAATTTTCAAAAATTTGAAAAAAAAAATATAGCAATAAAATCAAATAGAAATTTCGTTAAAAAAAAAAAGTAAAAATAAAAATAGTTGACCCTACTTGTAAATATTTACCATAAAATCTTTCTTGGAGTGAATATCAGTCCAAAAGGATTAAATCGATCAAAAATCATCCAGTCCGCAAATTTTGTACAGTGCAATTATAATAATTAAAGATAAAGTTGACAGAAGAGTTAGTGGATGGATGATTGGACAACAAATGTTTTGACTTAACATTATTAACTAACGAGCAAACCTGTACCGAGGGCTACGGACGATTAAGCTTGCTTTGCACGCGGATGTAACTCAGTAGCGCGACTTGTTCGTAACATGTATATGTAGGTGTCTAAACAGTAATATGTGTGTATGTAGAAGCAAACTACTGTAACTGAGGTACCAAGTACATAGTTACTAAGCCTATGTGCCCATCTCGATGTCCGGGCATGTCAACCCGGGATTTAGTTAACTCACGTACGTTGATTATCGTGAAACTACGTATAATGTAATTCTGATGCTGATGCTGATGCTACCCAACTCTCTTTCGCGTTTTTAACACTTGATTAGATTATAACCCGATCTAGTTATCGGACGGATAACTTCGTTTTCAACACACTTTCTTTATTTTTAAACTTCAAACAAATTTCGACGTAGATTGGATGAATTCTGATGAAGCGGAATGGAATTTCGATCAAATTTGTAGCAAACACGAACCAATCATATATGATATACAAAATCTCGACAGTACAATGAAATACGTTCATTAATGGAGCGGTTTAATTTTCAATGTAAATAGCTTTTATGATTTTTATTTTTCAAATAAATGACTTCTGTCACTGATATTTTTAATTTATTGCGGAACAGAATATTTTTTTTTTACCTTCAAGAGCTCTTCATTTTCATATGGACCAAAAATTTAATTACGAAACAATTTTTTTATTGGAAATTCTTCGGCAAGTTTAAATTCAAGAGCGCAACAGTTTCAAAAGTAATGAAAACGGTGTAACTTTCACATTGCAATTTTATGTGGTACGAAAAACTTTACGAAAGTTAAAGACTACTTGACTTTGATTGGTTTATGTGCGTTATTACTTTCAATAGACGCGTGATTAATTAAATTCACCGTTGATTAATAAAATAGAGTTAAAATTTTAAGAAAATAAAATAAAAATAATTTATAATTTATGGTATATAATTGAGAAGCGAAATTTTCTCTAAAAATTACCGCGTAGTTGCCATTACAATTTTTTTAATACACAGAAAAAACAAATTTCTTGTACAAAGAAAATTTTAAGGAAAAAAAAAATTATTTTGAAGCAAGAAGATTTGCCCTTCAATCAAGAATTTTTTTTTTCAGTGCAGTTATTCACAAATACAATGTACAAATATAGGAAGTAACATTAATTTATACTGTAGTGTACTGGTAAAAAGTAATGAGCATAAAAAAAATAAGATGAATAATTTTTCTCATTAATTTTAACAGTCAATTAAAAAGATAATTTTTTCCGTGTAGAAAAAGACGAGTAATGAAATTTGAGATTATGAAAGTTCATCTACGATCGACATAGATCCCCATATACGGTAGATAATACCAACGCAGAGGTACTTACCACGATTATGCCCTTTCAATTCTTGACTACTGCAGATTGAACTGAACCGGCACCCGGAAAAGACTGAGGTGCAAGAGAGAAGACCGAGATGTATATACATGGCTATACTGATTCAAACTTTGCCATCAGCGCATTTCAGTCTCACTTACTGCACGCCATCCTCGGTACCCTGGATCCCTTAGATTTAAACCGTAGAGATGGTCCTCAGGGAAACTCTCAAACACGACCAATGAGAGCTCTGATTTTGAGATAACTCGAAAATTCTATCCTCAATCCAAACTTTCCGGCATCTAAACAAAAAGAATTATAATTCATTTGACTTTAATTGAATATTCAATTAATACATTTGAATTTTAATTTATCGTATAAAAAAATTTATAATAATAATAAATATTTATCTTTAAAAAAAAAACAATTTTTATTGAGAATTTTCAATTTAAAAACTAAAATAAACATTAAGCACACAATTCGACGAGTCAGTTACTCTAACGTGTCTACGAAATTAGTTAGAAACTCAGATAAATTGTTCTCCTATATATCCGTATACATATATAGATGTATATTTGCTTTGGTGGAATGTAATCAACCTACATCTACCCATTCGATTATACCTTCGAACGTTTCGTGTTTTTTTTTTTTTTTTATTTTTTTTATTCCAGTGTTTCTCTTTGCTCTAGATATAAAAAAAAAAAAAAAAAAAAAAAGATAAAAACACAAATGAATAGTGTCAGATATGTCGGATGTATTTGTTCGTATCCAGGGAGACCGATAACTTGGAATTATAGCGACTCTTGACACATTCTCTGTATGCTCGGGGTGCCATAAGTTTTGTGGTTTACTTGTACATACAAACCTCAAACCCCTTATATTTTAACGTCCTTCGTGTTCTCTCATTTCTCATGAAGTCTCGCGTGCAACGAGTTGAGTGTCCTACCATACTCTGTCTGGCCTTCCATTGCCAACGGCAGTGTCCACTCTAATCAGATTTCACCAGTTGTTAATTAGATTCCTCCTGAAAGCTCTTCGTCTACTTCTCATTTGCTTTGTCCCCGTTACATCATCATAAATTTACTTTATTTTCCATAATATTTTCACTTCTTTTTTTTTACACCTTTTTTAAAACCAATTATCCATGAGAAAAAAAAAATTGGATTATTATCTATGTTATAAAGAGAATAAAAAAAATTTTGTGTCCAGGATAGTCATATGATAAAATCGGTTTTTTTAATAAGTATTTAGGCTGCATTCAAAAATTCTCTATCTCTAGATACATAATTAAGAAATGACCTTGTATCTTGAAAACTATTGACATTTTTAACAATATAAGTTCACCCTGACATTACACTCATCGGGACCTTTCATTTGAGTACCCACATCAATTTTTCATATATTTATATATATTATATATATGTATACATGAAAAATATATCAAAATGCATGTGGGTACTCAAATGAAAGCTCTTGATGAGTGTAACATCAGGATGAGCTCATAGTGACTACAAGGTTTCTAGTTATTATTATTATTATCCACAAAAAAAAAATAAATTTGTTTAAGTAAAAATTTTTCTTAAGAATTTCAGTCATGTTTCAAAATTTCTAAGTATTTTAAAAAGTTTATTTTTTCTTCTGTGCATTTTTTTATTAAAGCACTAATATTGCCTTTAAAAACTGAAAACCCGTTTTCCTCTCAATTTATCAATCTCATCCTCTACTTTATTTACAAATTTAATTAAATCCAAGAGACTAAGCTTGTGAATAATTATAACTTCATTTAATCGACACAAGGACTGAAGTATAGATATATATAAATTTATTTAGTACAAGTTTAGTCCCTTGTCGCGTGAGTCTCGGGTAAATTGGTGCTCCTCGCGGCTCGTTAGTTGGCCTGTTTCGTTGCTGTGTGAGCTTTACTTGAGACTCCGATCGTCATGCCTCGTCGCACGATTGGGATCGCTTGTGTTTGTTCGTCAAGCAGAACCAACAAGCTTGTCAGTACTCTAGGATGTTAATACAATTACAAATACAAGCGTCATAATCTTAAGATAATAATTATTATTTGTAACAAAAAATAAAAAAAATAAAAATAACCAAGAGAAATTTTTTTTTTTGACTTATTTTTTTTAAATGGTGAATAATTATAATTAAAAACTCGCGGAACAGGAACACAATCAATTTTATTTATTTCATTTTCCGGTTGTTTTTAAATAAAAACCCCATTTTCAGTGTATTTAGGTGATGGTATATACGGGTGCTTTCGTAAATGAGAATTGTCCAAAGACCTTGAAGAGAAGTGCTGGCAGAATTGTCGGAAAGAGGGTAGATGAGCTTTCAGTAACAGTGGTACGGGGACTCCGTTTGTTGCCCGTACCCACTTCTGTTTCCTCTACTTCTGCTTGTGGTCCGCAGAGTAAAGGAAAAATAAATAAAAAAAAAACACAACGCAAAATAAAATAATAAAATAAAAAAAAAAGGAGAAAAATAAAAAATAAAACAGAAAACTAAACTAAATAAAAAAAAGAACGTGTAATGGGAAACGAAGCATCTTTTTTTTGCTCTCTCATCCTCTTTTGGTTCTTTCTACTGTCGTAAAATCCTCAAACGATCCTATTGTGGCTGTGAGAATGCCACGGCGAGCCCCCGTATATTTTTCTACCTTTACACTGATCTATAGTTCCGATTTCGTTTTATATCTGCTTCGAAATAAGCTCCTTGTATTTTTTAAACAAAATAAATACAAAATGTCTAATAAAGATTTGCAAATGAAAGAGAGTGCTCTGATATCAAAAGAACCTTTTTTATTTATATGTAAATAATGTTGATTTGCTTCTTTATTGTACGCTTCTATTTTATTTATTCTTACAGCTTTTTTTTTTTTTTTTTTTTTTTAAATAAAAGCTTGAAACCTTTGCGATATTTACAGTGGATTGATTTTTTATACTGTCTATTGTCGAGCGTTCGAGAGCGAGAGATTTCAATAAATTTTTTTTTTAAGAGCTTACATTTTTAAATTTTATATCCAACAAAGGGAACACGATCAAACAACGTGAAATTACCGAGATTGTTAGCGTTTCAGAGTAATATATATTATTATCATTATTTTTTTAAATATTTTTAAACACGCTTTGACCAGATATGACTTGATATGTCCCATACCAGGCCTGATATGGTCATACATGTCCATATAAAATTTTCCGATTGAAATTAGTTTTGAAAATTTCCAACAGATGGCGCCGAGTCGTTGAATCATCTCTTTAATAGAGAGTTAAGTTCCAATTGTTATTATAAATTTATTTTTTACTTTGTAATTATGTTTTTTATGAAAAGGTACTTTTTACTTTTTAAACTAAAATTTATCTTTCTGTATTTACAGTTCCATTTCCGTTTTTTACATGAAATTATTACGCAAAGACCAGAGTTTTTATAATTTGTACTTTAACGTAATATTTAATAATTATGGTATCACACAGAACAATTCTAACTAAAAGTGTACTCTATTAAAGTTTTATTCGTCGAAAGCAAAATTTGTGATTTCACGGCAAAGCTTTGTGTATTTTGTAATGCTTCATATTTATTTCGAGGGCAAAAGTAATATTAACAGAGAAATTTTTCATTTTATTAGTTGAGTAATTCGAAAAAGACATCAAGGTAGAGAAAAATTTAGACTTGACCAGTTACAACATTTAGACGTGATTAAAAAATGGAATTCAAGTCATGCAAGCACGTTCGCTATTGACATGGCGTAACAATAAATTTTTAATTATTAGCCTTGTAATTGAATAAAATGTATATGTTACAGTATTGAAATTCAACTGGAATAATCTGCGCTATTGAAAATTATTTTCAGATACAAGATATTCAATTGTATGTTCCATAATCAATTTTCTATGGGTGTATACATGGATATATCTATGGTCGTGCATAGTAGGGAAACATTAGCGGCTGTAAAAGATTGGAAAGATAAAAAAATGGTAATATAGTAATTAATAAAAAGAGATAAATATAAGGATTGTCTGTCAGAATATGAATTGAAATTCAGTGTACGATGAGAATTTTCGAGTAGGTTAATATATGAAGAGGACGAAAAACCGTGTAAGTAAAGGGCAAAGTAAAAGCTCTAATTGGTAGCATGTAGCTCGCTCGAATATTATTTGCTCCAAGCTTATCGTATATATCACTAGTTTGAATAACTAGCGATGTTAATTAGAGCTGCGTTATTCAAATTTTAAAGAAAAAATTTCACTGAATGACGTCCAAGTTTCGACCGCTGGTTTTTTTTGTTCTATGAAAAATTCTAAAGGCTAAAGAAAAATTGTCGAATAAAAAAAAAAAAAAAAAAAAAAAAAATTCCGGTTTTTTAATATTTTACCCAGGCGTTAATAGAAATATATTTAAATTTATATAAATTAAATGTAAATATTTTATTATCATAAATCAT
The DNA here is from genome assembly GCA_000956155.1 of Cotesia vestalis. NCBI lineage: Eukaryota > Metazoa > Arthropoda > Insecta > Hymenoptera > Braconidae > Cotesia > Cotesia vestalis. The sequence goes on along the minus strand of JZSA01004371.1, from coordinate 56,896 downwards.
AAGCATATATTTAAATGTGACCGTATTTGAATTCATTTATGTCGTCTATTTATGATTTCGCGGTATGGATACATAAATGTGTGTGAATTTAGCATTTATATCAGTGAATCACATGAATTATCGATTGTCTCATCTGATTCGCCCCTATGTTCCCTTTACTATGTATATGTATATAAATATGAGAGGGCATTTAATCCTAGCATTAATTCGGTTATTTGTTCAAAGTCACTATTTGAAATCAACGTCGGTAAATATTTGGTTATGTCGAACTAATATTTAATATGGAAATAACGAGCTGACCGATTGATTTATGTTATTAGTCATTAAGTTTTTCTTTAATTGTTATTGTTTTTCTTTTATTTATATTTTTCTGTGATTTAAAAAAAATCGCAGTGTAATAAAATGTTCCCATTGAATTTCAATTTACAAATTAAAGAATTTTTATAATATATTTAATTAAATGAAATTGTGTATTTTAATTTAATTGAAACCTAACAATAAGCATAAAATTTAAGAAAGAGCCTAGCAACTGGCTCATCTGGAGTCTATCGGCTCCCTAACGAGGCCAGCTTGGGATTTAAAATTATTAAAACTTGTTATCTGGAAAACCCAAAATTGCAGAACGTTACAGTAAAATATCTAAATAATGCATCCCGTCAAAACCCCATAAATAATTATGCACCCAAAAACATAAACCACCTTGGAGAATATGACACATAGTCTCACAAAATATTCCAAGTCCACTGAGGAGCTTAAACATTTTAATCTTCCTAACGTGGATGTTATTCGTGCCAGAGTAAGGCTGCCAAGCTTTGGGGAATACGGAATGTCGTATGGAATTTCAAAAGAGCATTCCCTGAGAAATATTCGACCGCGTAGGCATAAAACCCCCGTAAATTCCTCAAAATTTTCCAACTCGTTGATTGAAAAACTATCGATAAGATAAATAATAATAATAATAATAATAATAATAATAATAATAATCCCAAACAAAAATTTTCTAATTGCATGATCTGAATCGTATCTAGCCGGTGTTGATACATTTTAGATTGTTTGTAATTGCCAGCGTCTGGTGACGCATAATTCAACGTGGAATTTGAGTTTCAATTTAGTTGTACGAGCAGGTATTTTCACAGCTTCGGATCGCTGTTGCTGTTACAGTAAACTGTATTCTGTGCTGCAGTGTATCATATCCAGTGTAATACATATATGACAGTTGTGTTACAACACGCAACGTTCCTCTGGTATGCAATATCATGTGTACCATGATACTAAACTATAGCATATGCTCATCAAGAGCTTTATCGTCGGGTAGGATCATTTTGAAATTTCTCGGGACAAAATCGTTGTACAGTATCTATTCATTAAGTAGATACTAAACGAGATTTCCATCAGTAATTTCCAGGGTAAATCTACCACTCCTCACTACTGAACGAAACTACTACCTACTACCTACTGTCTCTCTGTTGTCATTTGCATATTACGCTCAATCGTAACGCGTATATCGTGAAATTCACTTCCACTATCCACTGAATGTTGTTCACTGTAACGCTGTCTGTATATAGTCTACAGCATACTATCCTTTCTCTGTCACTCGGACGTTAAATTATAGGCCTACGGGATTGTTTATTGCAAGCGTGATGATGATGACAGCGATATTTTTATTATTTATTATAACGGAAAATAATTTATTGTTTTTATCGACAATTATACACACGTAAGCTTGTTTGAATCTATAGTTATGTTTGTTATGAATTTTGGTTCGTGGAATTATCGAAAAATTTCATTACATCGATGAAAAGTACTTTAATCGCTTAAGAGGATTACTTATTACGAAAAATATTACGGTTGATTGTTTTAAAAGCTTCAAAATTATAAATAAATAAAAATAGTAATAATGAATTTTATTTATGAAAAAAAAAAAAAAAGCTGAAATTTATCACAAATTACACAAAACTTTTTTACAGTATCAAATGGTTTATTAAATAATATCCCTAGATTTCTTTGAAGAGCTAGAAAGTAGCAGTATATTTAATATAACGTCACAAACAGTCGGAAATATAACCCCGAGGATCCTTGGTATAATTTACAAATATTTTTTCCACTCAAGCCTCGATGCGTTTCCTTTTATCGCTATTTTTTTTTTTTAGTTTATTTCTTTAGCTTGCTTTTTCTGAATCACATAACAAACAATCAACACTAGACTTGAAATATGACTCGACGTCTGACCAATCATACCCACGACTACTTTTATTTTTTAAAAGTTAATTGATTGCAAAGTATTGAGTTATATTCAATTTATAAATACATTTATATAGAGTTATAAATAACGATAAAAACGTCTTTTGTGATATTTTTTTTCACCGATCAACTTTCATAACCGAGCAAATTGAAACAGGACACGACTACGTAGAAAAATAATGTCGATGACATGAACTATCAGGTAAAGCACTCTGTGAAACAGTATCTTCATTCAGCTGAACACTTATTGGAGCATTTCTGCCGGGCAATAACTTGGTTCGATTTTTTTTTTTTTTTAATTAAAATTTAATAACTTTATTAGTGGCTTCTCAAATTTATTAACTTATTTTATATTCATAAAAAATGGTGTTAATTTACTACCGGTAAATACTTTTTGGGTTTCACTTTTTCGAGAGTAAAAACTTGTTTACTGCAATTTCAAATGGTAGTATATTGTATTCATATCCATCACAGTTCTAAATTCAATAAAATTATGGATCAATTACTTCAGAATTCAATGAAGTATCTATTAAAATTTTTTCCAAAGACAAATTTTTTTAACTTCAAAATAAATTCAAAAGTTCAAAAGTTCACAATAACCAGAAATTATTCAAATGAATGTAATTTTTATTATAATTATTATAACTATTCAAATAAATAAAATCATACATCAATTTTTTCAGAATATAGTTTAGTTTTTCGTAAAATTTTTCAATTTTAAAAAAAAAATTTTCCCTAACTCAAAATTAAATTCAGAAGTCCCCGAATTTATAATAACAAAAAATCGCTACTCTAATAATTTTATTAAAATTAAAATAAAAACTCGTAATAAAAGTAACAGAAAATATATTTTTAAGGTCAACTTAAAGTGCAAAAGCCCGAAGGCTACGAATGAGTTCGACATAAAAATAGTTTATCTCAAGAATGTCAATTAAACTTTAACAAATGTTTAAAAAATTTCAGACCCTGAGGCAATAATTTATACAAAGCTTACAATGTTGCGAAGAATTGGAACAATGTACAACAGACATGCCAAGGAGATAACGGAAATTTGGCCGTCATAAATTCGAGGGAAGAAGCCCAATTTGTTCAGCAGCTGGTAATCAATGCCCGACCAATCACCGGGTCGACATATCCCGGCAGCTGGGTCGAGTTCAGGGACTCTGATGGCAGAGCTAATTGGCAAACACTTACTGGACAAAATTTAAATCAGGCTGGGTATGATGTGTGGTGGAGTAAAGAGGATAGGGCCAAGAAAAATAAGTGTGGAGTAATTAAAATTTGCAAAAGATTCTTTGCGGTTTCTTGAGATGATCGAATTACTTTCGTTTGTGATATTGAACCTTCGATTGATTAATTTATTAATAAAATTATTATTTTATGAAAAAAAATTTTTTAAATTGCAAAGTTATCTTCTAGGATCCACTAATAATTTAACAAGCTTGGCGATATTCCAGCGTCATAACACGAGTTTACTAAAACCTGAAGCGGCAAAATTTTCCCCAGATATTCAATTTCCTTAGCGACCGAAAAATGTCAGCCTCTGGCTATTTCTTGCTCTGATGTGTCGCAATTTTTACTTATCTGTGTAATGCACAGAATAAATTAAGATGTTGCGGTATTTACTGATAAAAAAAAAAAAAATTGAACTGCGAAAAAAAAATATTTAATTCAAGAAAAATGTTATCTTCGAAATTTGACTCTTGTTTTGGAAAATTTGTTTAAGAAATTCAGGAATTGAACCAACAAAATTAAATTGGAGAATTTTTTTTTTGTGTAAAAGAAATTTCGTACCATACCTAGTAATTGTATAGAATAAGAACAGCTTCTGGAGTTTTTTCTCTACTCGGTACAGGAAAACCGAGGCAAAGGTTACTTAAAAGGGAAAAAATAGTTTAAATTGAAACGGTTAGTTTTCGGAATAGTAAGTGTGATAAGTCAACGAAACAGCGGCAAGTGACAAGTGAACGTTATTTCTGGTGGTTGCAGATGCAAAGTACCATAGAGCTTGCGGTTTAGCAGGCGACCAAACCGCACATGACCGAAAAAGAGGGTGAGAAAGTATGAAGAGCCAACCAGTAGTACGTACACACATGTCTAACCCAGTTATAAACATTACCTTTTATAATTGTTATTATTATTATTATCTCTGTTTTAGTTCTTAATTTAAATTTAGTCATTTATTTTTCGACCATCTGAAACTGCAATTGAAATTTTGGTGAAGAAAAAACATCGATTTATGAAAAAATTTAAAATATGTACATGATAAAAAAATTGTAGATATTTAGATATTCTGAGAATTTTTTTTTTTTTTGTTACGCTTAAAAAAAAAAAATAAAAAGGAAGTTTACGCCGTCACTAAAGTAATTAATCGGAAGCCCAAGTAATCAAATCTTTAAAAGAGAAACCTAATAAACTTTCGATCAAGGAAACTACGAGGGCGAGAAAAGAGGGTGGAGAAAGCTGGTAGTATCACCCGAGGGCATTATTTTCGGAGTCGGTTGTATATCGTGGAGTACCTAGCATTCGGCGCCTCGTTTGCTACCACAAGTACTGAGCCCGCGGAAGCCGTTAATATTCATATATTCTAACGAAGACTCAGAGTGCATAGCAGTTAGGTCGTCGACAACGACTTTACCGCAACCACGACAACGACGACGACGGCCGTGATTATTGTTCCGAAACAACGCGCTTGTCCTCGACTTTGATTTTTTTTTTTATCCACCCCGGGCTCCAGGCTATTGTCCCTTTTCTTCAAGTCGCACCTCCATTCTTTACGGGCAACTTCCTGTATCGCCCTACACAATCCTAACACTCACCAAATCCTCTCTTCTTCCATATAAAATTTTTTTTCACACATATAACTGTATTTTTTTATATATAGATGTATATGTTGATGGTGAGTATCCAGCTTATATTCAATTGGCTTTTGTACCACAATGTGCTTGAAGAATCATCAATATATATGATATTGCTTTGGGATCAGCAGGAAAGAAAACGTTTCAATGATCCTGAAAAAAATGTATAAAGACCATATAAAGAAGGTCCAGCTTATCAAAATGACAAAGCTATATCGTTCAAATGGTCTGTGATGTCTTTTGAGCTTATCATTCCGCATAATAGGTTCTTTTATATTTCATTATTATTATTATTATTTTTTTTTTTTATTATTTTTTTTTTTTTTCAGTTAATTGGCTATCCAGTCTAATACAACAATTTTTCCTTCAATTTTTTTATTTTTTCGTAATATTGTTAGCCTGTACTTCGCTCTGAAGATAATCAATTTTGCCACAATTTATAACTAAATTTGTCATTAAAGAAATAAATATTAAATTATTATTGTTTTCGGTGATGTATGATGACATACTGTCACTTGTTATTAATGCGATCACAAAAATTATGTCTTTCGAGGTTAAATAATACTTAATAGTTTATGCTAACAAAAAATAAAAGAAAACAATACCAAGTTGTTAAATACTAAGACGTGTAATAAATTTACGTAGAAAAAAAAAAAGCGAGGACGTTTACACGAGACTTAACGTCAATAAAATGCAGCAAGAGGAAGATAAATTGAGAGATAAGCCAACAGTTGACTTGAGACGGGCATATTTGGACGCAGAGACCAGCGATGAAGACCAGACTCCAATTAAAAGTAGCTGTTTAATCCTATTTAATTAATTAAACATAATAAAAGCAGTGTATAAAATTGTAAACTAATTCGCTATTAAAACTTTATAAATAAGCCCAGCAGATAAAATATATATATATTGCATAACAATGCGAATTCCCGAAGGTGTTTGAGAATTTTCGATAGTTATCAACGTATATTTATAAACACAAGCCACACAACAGCACAGACAGCCTCGACGATACGAGTTTCAGGATTCGGCGTCAAGGTAACTCTCCGGGCGTAATAATGCAGTGGCCGGTGAACCGCTCTCAGTAGTTATACCAGAGTACACAAGCGCATTCACTGACAATTAATGCGAGTTTCCCGGGAGATTCCAAGCCGCCGGTTGACACGCCCCGCGATGTGCTACTGAGTTACACTATTTATACCGACTGCATTCATGTTAATTCTCGTATTACTTCCGCATTAAATACACTAGACACAAAAATTAAGGGATATATCCCTTAATTTTTGTGACTAGTGTATATAACTACTTAATTAACTTTTCATTCAGATTACGTGCGATAATCCTCAAAATTTAATTAAATCTCCTGAGATTCTTATTATTTTTTGTTTTCTTAATTCTTAATTCTTAACTTTATTTTATTATCATTCTGAGATAGTAAAGCAATAATAATTATTATTTTCAAAGTTCAAAATAAAATGATATTATTATTTTAAAATAATATTATTAAAGAAATTTAATTTGATTTTTAAAAAATTATTGATGGTCAAAAAAAATTTCACATCTGATCAGATAAAATCATCATAAAATTTTGCCATATTTTATCTAAAATATAAAAATAATAAAAAGTCGAGTCGAGTTAGTTCTGGCTGTTGGGGTGACGCTCAGTTGGTCTTAATTTTTCTCAATTTATTTTTAATGCACAAAAGTTTCTCTTCAATTCTAATTAACAAAACTTTTTCAATCGCTAGGCGATAAGGAAACAGAAAGACCCAAGGAAACGTCACTGAGAACGACTTACGACCGCGAGGAACTTAAAAAACTGGTAAGAAAAATTCATCTTATTCATTGGGAATGTTGAGAGTTGAATCTCAAACGAAAAAAAAAAAAAAAAAAAAATCCAGCAGTATATTCAAATAATAATAATAATAGAAAATAAATTTTTTATCTAAAAGTTTATCCGAGTGAAAATTATGATTAAAAGTTTATAATTATTTTTACTCAATTTTTAACAGATTGGTTTTGTTAAAAATATGACAGCGTTATCAAACCTCGATGAAAATTATTGGAACGACTCGGCACCAGTTATTGAAGATATAGAACTATTTTTAACGAACACTCGTATAAAAGTTTTAACTATTTTTTTTAACAACAATATTTTAACGAGTGACTTTAATTTTGCGAACCTCAACCATCATGCCGGAGAACTCGCGTATTTTATACGCAAAAAAGACCAAGCTTTTCACGCTGATACCTTTCATGAAGAAATTATTTTCGGAACAATTGACACTAGGAACGTAGAGGCAACAATCATTGCACTTACAAGCGAGGTTCTTGCACCGATTTTTATGAATATTTACTCGTGGAACAACAGTATCCTTTTTAGAATAATTAACCTCTGAGGATATTAATTAAAATATCATTAATGACACAAAATAATATTCAACTAAATTAAATGTAAATATTACCGTACCGCAGAAATCCAAATTCAGAATTGGATATAAATTTTTTTGAGTGATATAACGCAGACGCGTGAGGGAGAATGAACGAGCAAACCCTCTGATCCACCGCAGGTTAAATGAGACCGTGATTACTATTTCGAGGATAACGTTACATTTTGGGTGATACAAGCCACTAGTAATTTGGTAGTAATTGGAGGCCAAGGGCTCTTGATTAGCTAGTTTACGGTGACCGTGAATAATTTAGTTTAATCATACAGCACGCGGTGCATTCCGTACTTTTGCCTCCAGGCATTGTCATGATCATCAACTGGTTTTAATATTATCTGGCTACTGAATATGAATTAAAAATTTCTCAATTTCGAAATAGTAATTTTTAAGATTTTTGTTACAACTACTTCGATTTTCTACACTGTATGTTTCTTTGGACTATAAAATTACTATTCTGAAGACAAAATTTTTCTTATTCTCTCAATAATATAAATAATTGGTTTATAATACTAAAAATGAATTCAATGTAAAAAATGAATAAAAAAAGAATATAAAATGTTGAAATGGTAAAAACAACAGAATTAAATATTTTGATCTCAACATCATAAGAAGCATAAAGAAGAAAAGTAATAAAAAAATTCTTGGTAGTAAGTTTTAAAAAAGAATTTTATGATTTAAGAAAAAGTTTTGTAATTTATTCCTTAACGTTTCGACAACATGCGTAAAAGCAAACTTTGGTATGAGCTTGTACGGATTTCTGAGCAGTCTCACTGAGCAAAGATATAAATCAGGAGGTTTAACCGTAATTTATGTGCCGATTGAAACAAATAATCTGACGGTGACAGAAGCCTGCAGCAATAAAGAGCTGATGGACCGGCTGGAGAAGCTTATTTTTCTGTGGACCAAACAAATAAGACTGGCACTGTCAGAATCCGAGAGCCAGATAATTAATGCCCGGTTTACATGCATTATTGATGAACATAAATTCTGGACAACACGCTGTTAGTATTGCTCTTGTGTATTATGTATTTTTATTAAATATTTAATGTTTAATATTACTCTCGAAATTCAATTTTATACCTTTGTCCTCCTGGCATTTAACTGCGGAATAAAGGTAGACTAGACCTAGAGGTATAGAGGGTATAGAGGGTTAGAGAAACTGAGCAGGAGATGTAGAGTGTAATATCCTGGGTCACGATCCTCATCCTTGTGAATTTGGGTTAACGCCCGTAGTTTCGCCTAAAGGCACTTCTGAAGGGATAAACGAGACTACGAAATCACCACAGGGATTTAAATTGTCCACCGGGGGATATGCATCCGGTCATAAGCGCTGGGACGAATCTCAACTAACACTAACGCCATCAGTATTAACTATTTATCAACCTTATCATTTTCACTTTATTTATTTTTACTAAAATTTCTTCATTATCATTTTTTGATTGCTTCTGTGAGCGTCAAGTTCCAGAATTTTATGATTTATATGAAAAAATTATTTTATTCAAGAATTTGTTGTCTTGAATTCTGACTCTGGACTCGAGAGATTTGTACCTTCAGTCGATACAGAAAATTTATTTACCGACGCTTATTAATGGGAGGCGGAAATTGTTGGTATTTACATATCAACCCAGTTAGCACGAGTTGACAATCAACTAGTTGATCTTCAATGGTTTACGTCAACTTTACGTTAACTTCGCGTCAACTTTTGCATTTGCAACAGTTTCTAAGAACGCATCAAGTTTGCCTAAATCTATTGCCGGAATTTCCCGAAAGGTTCACTCAAAGTTAACGCGAAGTTGCAGAAAATAACATTAACTTCACATCAACAGTTATAAGTACAACTGTTGTCTTACTGTTAGTGTAAACTTTACGTCAAATTCCGGCAGCAGGTTTACGTGAACTTCGTTTCATTTATACTAACTGGAAATTCACGAAAAAAAATTTTTTCGTTGAGTTTATAGTAAAAATAATATTAAAAATTTTTACTGTGAAACACTATACAGACTTTGTAGACGTTTTGTATCGTTAATTTCTTGAATCAAGTTATTTTTTTGCAGTATAAAAATCCGATTACACAAAACAAACTTTTTACTTCCGAAGCTCATCAATTTATACCTTTCACAATTTTTTTAATTACCTCCATAACAAATTACACTCAAACACAAATTTACCGCTCAATATTTCTCCCTCTGTAACCCACTCCCATTACTCGGTAATAAATCAAACAAACGCATCAATTACACATTTAAAATAAAAAAAAAAAAAAAACAAACGAGAAAAAAAACCCCTTTGACAAAAATCAAAATAATTATAAATCTTCATTCTCCACTAGGGACTAATCTGCGGGGACTGAATCACCAAATAAAAAGCGCCCAAGTCCAACACATCCTGAGCATCTTATCACAAGCAAACTCGAGTCAATTGGAGCAGTTTGCTCTGCTGAATAATGAGATAGAGCTCCGCACAAAAGAAGCTAAGACAAACATCGAGTATTTGGAGCTATTGAAAGCTCCTTGCGAGGACTTGAACGAAATAACGAAACCCGAAGATCTTCTGGAGCTTCTGCCAAAAGTTTTGCATGTCTTCCGCTACATCTGGCTCAACTCCACGTTCTACGGCGAGCGAGCCTATCATTTAATGAAAATGATCAACAATCAAGTGATAAACCTCAATCGCGGATTTGTCAACCTGGACGGCATTTTCGAGCACAATAAGACGCGCGAAGGGATAGAAGATCTCGAAAAGTGCATTAGAGCTTGCGAAAATTACAAAGATCTCTATTGGAAGGCAATTTTAATCATAAATCTATTAGCTCGTTTCGTGTCCTATCAGATATAAGCAGAATCTCTCTTTAAAATGATTATGCGGGTATCAACAAAGCGCCCGCAGTGTGCTAATATAAAGCTATCAAGAATTGTCCCTTGATCTTTCAAAGAACTTTTTATTCAACCGTCAAAAGAGATCATAAACTGCTTCTTCATTTCATTTTTATCCCCTATCGTTTCTTTTATTCCCTTATACTCGTTTATACTCTCTCTTTATCTCTTATTCTCTTGCTCTTAATAACCTATTAATGTGATCTTCCCTTTATTCCTTCGATTTATATGTTTATACAGTTTGCACAAGCTCACAGCGACTTAACATCAAACGCCTGGGATTTGGATGACAAAGAAGTTTTTCACTACATTGATATCTTTGTTGAGAGATGCAGAAATCTTATTGAAATATGCTACGCTATGATTGATTTTGCCCAGTAATTATTATTTTGATTTTTTTTATAATGAATTTTAAAAAACAAGTTGATTTAAGAAAAATATTCTTGACCCAACAAAATTATTTTAGAAAAAATTGTCTTGATTTAAGAAGTTGTTTAAAAATAGTAAAATAATTTTTTGAACTAGATATAATTGTTCAGTGGAGAATTTTGTGCTTTTTATCCTTGAGTTTTATTTTTCTGATTCTTAGATAAATTTTTTAAATTAATTCAAACTAAATATCTTAAAGCCAGATTGAAATTTTGAAAAACAAAATTTTCTTTTAATTCAAATAGTTTTTTTCAGAGTAGTTTATCTATCAAATTTAACTCGCGTAAAACTTACCAGAAGCCAGACGTACGACATAAATATTTAATTCCCCAAAAATAAATCAACTTAATCTAAATTCCGCGAAACTAAACAGTCTAGACACTGTAATTAAGAAGCTAATAAAAAATGAATAGTCAATAAAATGAGTCAGACACATACTCACATACGTTTAATTAAAGCGCAAGACAAATGGTTGGTAGCATCTAATTGAATATTTATTTAGCAGAGTATCTTTAGATGCTAAAGCTTTATATATCGTGTGGCTGTGTATTGATAGCTTAATTAGTAAATCTCGTAGGTACTATGGCATCTGATAAAGTTATAAAGTTTACCAAGTCATTGACGTATAACTGGCTTCTAAAACCAACAAACTAGCTTAAGGCATTGATAATATTTATGTTTCACTTAAGAATTCGAAAAGGACAACTTTTGATAACTATCGCAAATACAAACTTTAAATCATAGAAAAATAAATAAATAAGTTTATTTGATTCTATTTGATTTTTTTTTTTTTTTGTTGACAAGATTGGATGAAAAGGCAGAGACAATCCGGGGAATTTTCAGTGGAACGAATGGCAAAGAATATGAGAGAGTTTGTAATAAAATAGAGAAACGTTTTTTGGTTTATTTACAAACACTGAGACTTAAAGCTCCGAAGATATTAGACGTTGAAGAGCCCACCTGGTATGACGACATGTTCGCATTCCAGAACGAGATGAAGGACTTGGAGATTACAATCGAGAACCTCGTGAACCTCGTGTTCAGAGACATGAATAATGTACATCAAGGCATTAGCAATCTCGCCGGATTTCAAATTTACATGAATCGAAAGAGCTTGAAAACTCTTTTTGACTCGATAATAACGAAAGTAAGTTCATTGCTTTTATAATTCAACACAATCGTCAATATTTTGAATCTTTCACTCTTAGTTTTTATTGGAACGAGTCATAAATTTAAAACTAGAAGAGCTATTCTTTGGTCGGAAAATTATGGACATACATGACCATATTAAGTCACAATAAAAATTTTTTTTAAGCTGTCAAGTATTTTTTCAAAATTGACGACTTCATTCTCTGAAAAAAAATTCAGATATTTTTTTCTAAATTGCTAAAATTAAAAATAAAATACTACTGATGTGCTCATTAATTATAATTATGTAATTAAAGATCTGGCTCCTGTTTGCAAGCGACATCCAAGCAGTGAAACAAGAGCTAGTGGAAGAGCGAAACGAGAGCCCGTCAAACACTCCATATTTTTCTGGACGGGCACTAAGCTTGAAGCTGAAAAGCAAGCGATTAGAAGCGACTAGACAGCGGCTCTTGGAAACGAAATGGGCTGGACATTGCGGAATTAGTTGTAAAGTGTGCCATCAGCAGGAGATGTTGGTCGGTTCCATCAGTGAAACGATCTTTCGGCTCTATCATGAGTGGATGGATGACATCGGTGATAATCCAAAGAGCCGGTTGGATCGATACTTGATGCGACGGAGCGACGATAAGCCGGGACTGCTGGAGTCCAACCTCGATCCAAACCTTGTGAATTTATGCCGCGAGGCGAACTATTGGCAGAACCTAGGCTTCCAAATTCCCATTTACGTACAGATGATCTATGATAAGTGGGACACGCTACAGTTCGTTTCTGAGAGCGTCCTTATGCTTGTCCGTGCATACAATAGGATACTTGATGGTATAATTCCCCATTGTCTTTCTAGTTTAACCGTTTTGTTTTTTTGCGATGTAATTTTACCTTTTGTATTTGTGTCTGTCTGTGTCCTTCTGAAGCTCTATCGCCCCAAGAGAAGGCTTTTTTTCGGCGCCATATTAGGGATCTTGACGAAAAAATTTACCCTGGATTATGCAAGCTCACTTGGAATTCTGATTTGATTGACGTTTACGTCAAAAAATGCTGCGACTTTACTGCGGATGTAATTTTTTTTTTTATATTTATAGGTTTACTTAAAAATTTTGTGAGGTGAGAAATTGAAACTAAAAAATTACCGAATTTTTAACCGAAAGAATTAATATGAATCGCAATCACGTAGCAACTGTCAAAGTTTTATCTAAACCACTTCTAAGCTCGGTATCTGAACGTCTAATCGTTAATTCGCTTCCAAAGAATTTAATTTTGAACTTCTGTCTAAACTCACTCTAGAAGTACCTAATTCTGAAAACCGATTCCGAGAGGCTTGAGTTCAATTTCAGAGCTTACTAATTATCCCAATCTTCAGTAGTTCTATGTAATTTATAATTAAGATATGCCTGTCACTAAATTTTATCCGTTATCTTGATTATAAACTAGTCAATTTATTGAATTCATTTTACTTAGTTCTAACTTATAAACTTAAGAGCACTAAAATAAATTACCTACTTATACAAATTTTGAGTTTAAAAGGAAAAAAACGTTTTTGCGGTGGTAAAATACGTTCATGAAAATATCAAAAATTCTTTCGATGAATATTTCAATTTTTCAAACAGAAAATTTTTAATCTTGTTGATAAAATAATAATTTAGATCTGATACAGTAATTTTTTTCTAGTTTCAAGAATTTTTAAACACTTACAAAGACGTAAACTCTGCTATTTTCCAAATCTGCGAAAAAATAAGCGTAAGACCACTAGTGAAGCTGCAACCTAATTTTGGATACTCGCTGTCAGAATTCAAAAGTGAAATAAAAACTAGTAGGTAAATGGAACAATATTAATAATATAATGGTATATAGAAGTATCAGATTATATTAAAAAATTGGGAAAACGGTTCACCCTAAAGGCCACCCTGGAACTTCCCGCTAATTCCATACCTGAGCGCTTAAAATTAGACTTATGACATGTTCAAATTTTTTAAACTTTCATGTTTCGGAACAAAAAATTGTAATTTCTCCGAGAAAAAAAAATTTTTTTCTCCATAAAACTCTTATGTATCTTGTAGGAAATTGACCGAGGAACACTTAAGAGTGGTTAAAATTGCAATTAAAGCTATTATTTTTCCCTATCATTTCTAGTCTACCAATCTATTCGCACCCCAATGTAAGTTTTTTAATGTAGGAAATTTACCACTGAATCTAGAAAAAAGAAATAGAAAAAATATTTACGGTATTACGGAGAAATAATATATGGTACGAGGATCAAATAGCATGACCTACAATGAGGAGCGTGGAAATTCGGAATTCTAGTGCATTCGTAACGGACTTGTCTGCACGCGTGGACTTTCAATACAAATGAATTCAAAACTCTTAATCTACCTCTTAAAAATTCATTTTCAATAGATTAAGGATTAAATTACTTGCAGATTTTAATTTTTTATGATAGTAGAAAAAAAGGCATTCAGTTACACCCGACATAGCAAGATAAATTTTCAAATATTTTTTGGACCGAAATTAAGATACAGTTATATTTAAATCATATTATAAAAAATTTACCCAAATAATTTTTGAAAATTTTTTTCAGTATAAAAACTGATTTTTTATCAAGAACTCGAGAAAAAATTTTTAAATAGATTGATAAAAAATAACCGTTGGTCACTTGAAAAATCTACCTGAATTACACCGAAAAAAGGATCTAAAAGACTTTCATCCTTTTAAATACAACCGACATGTCTTTATAGAGAATCCTTTGCCTGAAGAAAGAATAAAATAATCAGGTCAGTGTCGGTTGCAGGTCAAAGTTCGGCCAATCGGCGGCCGGACGATCCCTTCAAGTGGAAGGAAGTCTGAAAAAAATGATAAAATGGCTTTACGCCCGATAAACACAAATTAAAATTCGCGCATAGTCCCAGATGATTTGCTGAGTGGGGTTGAATTCGGACGAATGAGAAGACGAACAATCTAAATGTATCTACAGAGTATATAATATCTAGGACACCTTGATACCTAGGTCCGAGTTCGTTGGCATTGCCTTTCTTGTGTCCCGTGTCCTATGTCTTGGTGTCGTGGTGTCTCTTGTCTCTTCTACTATGTAGCGTACATATTCAAGTATTCTAGAGCTAGGCCAGAGCTCTTTAGATGTCCGTTGTAAAATTGGACTCTATGAGGATTAGGGGCTGTAGGTATTACCCAAATTCACTGGCATGCAATTCATACAGATTTGAATATTAATCCTAGAGTGAAAAGGATCGCTTGAGGGTGAATCCAGAGTTGTTTTTCAGTGACCCTGATTTTAAACGTTATCCGTTATCTTTTGGTAGACGATTAAAACTGCTGTGCTTTATTGGAATAGCTATAGATTTAATGTTTGGCTTACACCAGAACGTATTGAAGTTTATTTAAGAATAATCTAAAAACTATATTAGCTAGAGACCGACAAACCCGGTTTAGAAAGTTTAGCTTGAAAGTAGCAGGAAGTTCCAGCGGTAGTCTGCAAGACCAACCGTTTTTCAGATATTTTAATTTTGTACTTTACACTTTGTAAAGTTGTATTATTATTTGATTAAAGTTTTTTTGAGGTGATAAGAAATTTCGCAATCCGTCAAAAATGGTATTTTTATTATTTTTTTCTTATTAAAAAAAATTTTTTTCTCTATAAAACACAAACGTTTCTTGTAGGAAATTTCCCGAGGAACAATTTAAAGTGGTTAAAATTGCATTTAACACCATTATTTTAGAAGTTATGGCTACTTAAAGATCCGGAAACACAAATTTAAATTTTCGATTTTTGAAATTTTTTGAAAGTCCAAATATCTCCTAAAAAAAAAATTATTTCCCTATAAAAAATAAACGTTTCTTGTAGGAAATTTTCCGAGGAACAATTTAGAATGGTTAAAATTGCATTTAAATCCATTATCTTAGGAGTTATGGCCACCCAAAGATCCAGAATCACAAACTCAAATTTTCGACGATTTAGAATGGCCTAATTTGCTCCTAAAGTCATTATTTTAGGAGTTATGGCCACTTTTATGTTTCGGGACGAAAAACTTTAATTTCTCCTAACAAAAAAAAATATTTCCCCACAAAACTCAAACGTTTCTTGTAGGAAATTTCCCGAGGAACAATTTAGAGTGGTCAGAATTGCATTTAGAGCAATTATTTTAGGAGTTATGGCCACTTTTATGGTCCGAAGTCAAAATTGCGAATTTCCGATTTTTGAAATTTTTTTAAAGTCCAAATATCTCCTAAAAAAAAATTCTTTTGATGTCAAGAGCTGAACAGTTTTTGGAATTGATCGATATAGCGGTTTAAAAATTACTCAAAAAAAACTTGGTTTAAAAAAATTTTTTTTCGTAGTTTTTTTAAGATTCCTCAAAATCTACCAGTCGGAATCAGTCCAAATTGTATTCAAAGTCTAAGTTTGGTCAAGCCCTTTCAAATGACACCAACCGCAATCAAATCGGCCAAGCCGTTCAAAAGTTATGAGAGGTTTACACACACACACAATAATTAAAAATAAATATTAGAGTTATTGTTACAGGACATCCTGCGGTAAATCTATCAAGCTGAATGTTTTCTTTTTATAATAATAGATCACAAAAAATAATAGTTTATGTACGCTAGAGCCAAAACTTCTTTATAAGAAAGAGGAAACAATGAAGAATGAAGAATATTAAAAAGTAGATGAAAAAAAAAAAAAAAAAGAAAAATAAAAATAGTAAATCCATCGAATAATAACGGGACATTGTCGGACCCTAAAATCAAAATACAAGAACCTATCATTTTTACTTTTTTTTCTCTTTTCTTTCAACTAATATGTATATCTACATACATATATAGATATATATATACATATATATATATACGTCTAGTGAAAGAGCAGTTACAAGAATACAAGTGTGGCTCACCACGTAATCGGAGTAGAAATACCAACAGGAGAGTAAAAGAAAGATCTTTGGACGTGATGGTCTGCGCTTCTTGTACTCTGGTTCAAAAAGTATCTCGATCGATCCTTTGCGCAACTTATTTCCAAGAAAAACGTCTTATAGCGAACAAAATGGACGTCGGTAAAACGACAAAGAAATAACTGCCAACGGGCAAACTAGAAAGTAATATTCCCGCGATCTGGTGGCGCGAAGTGTGGGACTATATGCCTGTATCGCCCAATATTATATTATTAAAGTCCCTTTAGTGAGCTCGTAGATTCGGCAATAATTCAATTAGCCGAAAGAATTCAGTAAGGTGGACACCATTATTCAAGCCTGATGTACCTACTACGCGAGCAACCGATGTTGTATTGGACGGGAATAAATTAACCTATACACCTTGACTGCTTCTCTTTTCCTCTGTGCACTTCTCTGTTTTTTTTTTTTTTACTCTTATTTTTTTCTACTGCTGTTGCTAAGCCATAGTATAAAAGGCACAGGGTTTTGCTTACAAGGCCCAAAGGGTTGCGTTTCAATTTCGGTGTGAACCGTTATATTGCAATGTCCACATTTTTCAACTGTTTGCGATCTTACTAGAGTTCAACCTTCATATATTTTCTCAAGCTATCAAATTATTTAAATTTTATGCTGCCAAATATATTTAGTTTCAATTTAGAAGCAATTACATTCTCATATAACAGTATAAATTCACCATAAAAATACTCAATGTTTCTGTTTATAATTTCTTATATTTGTTAAACATTAATTTTATTTTTGCTGCGTTTTTCTTAATAAGTTTGCTTCAGTATTTTAAAATTAAAATATTAAATAAATTGTATGTATTTTTGCTATCGACTGATTTTGAGAAAAATCGACTTTTTAACATACAAAACGCCATTTTCAGGTATAGTTAAAATATTGGTATATTGATGCTGGCATTTTTAGACTCAACGTTAAAAGCATCCAAAGAAATAAAATAATATGTAAATAAATGAAAGGTGTATTTGAATTCTATGTAAAGAACATAAGTAAAATAACAATAAATGTTAAAATCAAGTTAGTTTTTTGAAGTTGTAAAGAATGACGTCGATCAACTTGGAGAATCGTAAGGTCCGAGAGGGCAGAATGGAAGGTGTTTCCGGAAGGCAGATAAACCGGTGCGGCCCGTGCCTGGGTCGGGAACTGACAGTCAACCCGGTTTGATCGGCTCGCGCTTCTTCCGTGTTGCGACCGTTCGGGGTTATTCTCGCATACGTCCGATGACCGGGTCACGGTAAGGGTCAGTGATGTCCGACCGATGACCTGGTCCGCCCCCCATATACAATTATAAATGCATTAAACTTACCCCTTTACAAGATAATATTTAAATTGAGCTGAATGTATAAATCGTACTGACACTGCCGGTCATCCAGCGCACCGTCCGGTGCATCGTTCATCAAGGGTTGCCACTCATACACATTTTATTGCGTGTATTTTCACTTATAAATCCTCAAAGGGACACCGAGAAACCCCTTAGAGAGCTGTCTGCTTCCGTCTGTGTATAGACATATCACAAGGGTCTCTTGTATGAGGGCCTTTTACTTATTTTTTTCTTCCCTTACCATTTTGATATATACCAGAAGAAACAACAAAATATATATATATATATAGATATATTGTACGAAGAGGGACACTACAACCTATGAAATCGGACAATGAGAAATTAGATACATGCCGTTGGATAGCCAGCTTTAGTACGTGCAAACTGTAGTACGCAAGTCGTATATTTCACTCACACTTGCCTTTACGTCTGACTAAATTTTTTTTGCTAACTAAATTCGTTAGTATTGTATTGGTCCTGTATATTATTGCCTACTTGTGAATTCTTTAGGTATTAAGTGTTGACCCTTCTTCCCCTTTTTCATGAATTAGTATGACGATTCAAAGTTCTCTTAAATATTTTAGTAATAAAACTTAATGAAATTCGGTAATAAATTTTCCCCCGGACAATTTAAATAAAATTATTCAGTGCTTTACATATGAGAAAACTTTTTATAAAATTGAGTCTAAACAAAGTCTTCAACTTTGAAAATTCAGTTAAAAATTTTTAGACGAAAGTTGCTTCTTAGAACAATTATTGTTTGAAATAATTTAAGCCTAGACTATGTTGTTTCAATTCTTGTTTTGAATATTTTTATTTTCTCTTATTAAAATAACAAAATTAATTCTTATATGTCTGAAAGTTTTATTTTTTTTTGCTTATATATATAGTTAAAGCTTTGTGAAAGAAAAAATCTTTTCACTGAATTTTTGGAGTACTTTATTTCAATCCCCTCCCCCTATCCTCTACCTAAAAGTAAATGATGTATCTCTTTTGCACAACAAGCAGATCATTTAAAAAAAAAGCCACGAGCTCTCCAACTATCTATACGGCGTCTAGAAATTTTTTTTTTTGATGGGTAGCCAAAAGTTGAAACCATTTATATTTTTTTCAAGAGTTATTTTTTTATTCTACAATCAATGATAAAAAAATGATAATAATTATCACTTAAATACATGTCGTATTGATTTCAAATATTTGATAAATTCCTCGACTTTTCCCAATTTTCATCCATAAAATTAAATATACATCACAAAGACTTCTTTAGGATTTTATTCCCTTTGTTGTATTTACCATTTGATTACATTGTTCTACTTAAGTATGATATAAAATAATTAAATTTTGAAAGAATGGGATTTATCGAGGAAATTATGAACCAATTCAAATGCAAATACAATAAAAGATGTGTTTTTAAAATTCGTTTGTCAGATTTTCTCCTCTTTGCATGTATATATACGTTCGTTAGACTATAATTCAATTCAGTTGCCTGGAAGATATTTTTAGGGCTAGTCTGATTTTTTTAGTATTTTTGTTTTTTTCCTCTTTCTCTTTTCAACGTCCAGTAGCAATTGGATCACCTAGTAGTCAGAAGGAAGATAGAACATAAGAAGGTGCATGGATAAAGACCAGCTTGGTTGACCGAGTTTGAAAAGGGTCACCTTCCGGGTTAAACGTAATCTTCATGTTCTTCAAGCAACAAATTTTCTATCAATGTATCTTAACAAAATTATAATTTCATTTTTATGAAAATCAGATACTGTTGGTCAAAAAATTATATTTAGCAACATCAGACTAGACAAAGGTAGAGCATTTTTTTGACGGATAGAGAATATTCGAAAAGATGTTTCTTCATTCCTTCTTTATCGAACATAAACATGTAGAAGAGGTTATCGGAAGAAGCGTGGAATTCAATAATTATGTATTATTAAGCTATAATCATGGAACATAATTTTGTTAGCACCCTAATACTTGATTCATAGGTTGTTCAACTTAAATGATCACCATGATAGGAACGGAATAGAGTTTAAAATGTAGGGAATCACCTACCTTTGTTTTAACGGCATCATAATAATAAGAATTTCAGTCCAAATTATAAGGTCCTAAAAACTATCTTTTAGAATTTTATAAATTACCGATACTAGTGATTAGACCTAAATATAGAAGCAGCAAATGATTACTCTTTTCATATTTTCAATTATAGCGACTATACGGTTTACAAAAGAATAATTTTTATTATAAAAAATGGTTTAAATTGTTAATAAAATAAAAATAATCATTCGAAAATTTTTTACACTAAAAATTAAAACTTTAAGCAAATTATCGATTTTGCCACACTCAATAACATCTATCAACTAATTTTGCCAAAAATTAGTTAATTTTTATAGTTTTTTAGAAAGTAAAAATTTTCTTTTAATCATTTCGAGTGTTCATTATTTCAATGAAATTTCTTAAATCATAGAAGTTGAATATTTCAACCGAGAAAATAACTAATCAGCATCTCTTGCATTTGTGATTTCGTTATTCAGGGTGATTATCCAGTTAGCACAAGTTGACAATAAACTAATTATTGTTCAATGGTTTTCGTCAAGCTTACGTAAACTTTACTTAAAATTTATAATTTCCAACAATAAGATTTCAACTTACTCGGTGAGTTGACGTCAAGCTTTGCTCAGAAATCGAAGAATAGCTTACTTGAAAAATTGCACTCAAGTTGATGGTAAGTTGATATTGCTTCATTCAGAAGTACAACTTAAGTCATTATTTTAGGAGTTTATTTATTTATTTATTTATTTTCCTTCAACTAGACCCAACAGCTTACAGCCATTAACAGTGTGACGTCTGCTAAAATTCAAAATTTTTGTTTAGAAAATTAATTATACTTAGTTTAATTTTTAGTTTATAATTTATCATACCCTTGAACTCTGTAGAAGAGAAATCGGGCCAAGATTCGATGACACCCTTTCTAATTTTCGGATTTCTATTTTTGTCAATACCTTTCTAATTTTCAATGACGTTTACCTATTTTTGAATTAATAATATGGTGAAAGTATCACCTCATTTTCTATTCCAAATTGGAAATCAAGGTAAATTTCGAAAATACCTTGATTTCCAAGAATTAGAAAACGCGATGACGCACGGACAATCGCCCTTCACTACCTTTCATTTTTTTTGAATAATTTACCTCTGAATCCCATACAATCACTGATGCTGCTAATCATATAAATACTGCCCGAAAATCATTTTCCGGCAGTTCGATTTCGACCAGGATACCACTGGTTAGCTCCGCGTCGGTCGGCTCCGGGCATCAAATTCTTCGGAAGCACAAAGTACTCCGTGATACACGAGACAGTGCCTTGCTCGTGGTTAGGTTACATTTAGTAGCACTAACGAGGTAAATTCACCGATATTTGCCATAGTTATATTCCGTTTCCTTTTTATTATTTTCCGCCATTGAGCGTTGATTTTATTTATTCCGCCGTTGAGCGTTGATTTTTTTTTTTTGAGAATCGCGAAGTGATTATTTTCCGCCGTTGAGCGTCGATTAAAGTTAAGTTTCCGCGTAAAGTCGCGAATTTTAAATTAATTCAATATCAAAATACCTAAATTCTCCGTGACACACGAGATACGGTATCTTGATATTGAAAATACCCATAGAAGGTGAAAAGGCTCAACAAATTTGAGCCTCTCTACAGACTTCCAGGGTAAGCCTAAACATTTATCTAGTTTTAAAACATTATGTAACAGGATCACTTATTATAATATTTAATACAAGATGGCACTAATAAACAACATTTCCCGAGGAACAATTAAAAGTGGTCAGATTTGCATTTCAAGCAATTATTTTGGGAGTTATGGTGATATATTTAAATTCAAAATTTCACCGTAATCAACTATTAGAGATAAAGTCACAACAATTACTTTATTCGATTGGTTTCATTACTTATCAGTTACTAAATCGAAAATTGTTGCCACGCTGAAACTCCTTCAAGAGAAAGCATTTTGGTTAACAAGTTTCATTTTATCTTCAAATCTTTTATTATGGTACACGTGCAAGCATCCACATACTCGAGAGATAAACAGACTTATTGTGTGTACAGTACTTAAAGTTTTAAACAAGTGTACCGCCACAACTTGTGCTGAAGTACCCTATACTCTAGCAGCGTAGCGCAGAGCAGAGAGCAGCGTGTAAGTGAATGGGCTTTACCATCAGTTTTGATAGTTAAACGTGACCTTGTCTCTCTCTTTCCTTCTTTCGTTTATCCTCGCATCCTCAATAATCCCCAAACAAAGAAGATGAACAGGAGATTAAAGAAAGTTTCTAATTAATTTCCCACCCCCCATTTCCCAACACCGTCACGCTGTCTTATATCCTACATGCTTCTTTGGTTTTCACAATATATGCAGTATAAGTATATCGGTGAGTACATACATATTGGTAGCTTGTACAGATACCTCGTAGAGTTTGTGTAATTTGACGGTTAATTATTGTTAAATAATTGAATTGCTAAATACTACTACTACTTTGACATCTAGCAGTAGTTTGTCCGCATGAGCAGACTCCCAGGTCTATCAACGAACGTACAACGACACATGCACAAGCGATGATTAGAAATGAATTTGCAATATGTTTCAAAGCCCACCGGTCCATCAGGTTATCCCGAAGGACGTGGACAGCCCGTTTATTAATGCATTGCTTGTTTGCGAACGGCTTCAAACTCGTAATCGAATTTACAACGAGAACGACAGCGACGACGCTACTCGGTTGTGTGAGTTAAACTATACTACTGATCCCAATGACTGCGTCTATCTAAACTATTTATCTATCACTATTCACCTGGCTCACTTATATATAGATATATATATTCTATATGTATCAATACGGGTGTTTATATATACTACAAACAATTAAAGATCGATAAATGATGCCTTCATTATATTCATGGGCTTTTTAATTGAATACTCCATCAAGGCTGTTATTGATAATGATTGAGCTATGGTCGTTATGATTCATGTACCGAACCAATCAGAAGGTGATAGGAGCTGATATTCAAAATTGGAGCTGCTAAACTATGGACGAGTTGATACTTTAAGAAAAATTGAAAAATAACATTTTTTTGCCAAATTTCTTTTATTTTTCAATTCAACAAAAAAAAATCATCAAAAACTTTTTAGTGAAATGTATCTTACTTATTCGACTACCTGTGAAGGTTACTAAGTATTAAAGTTTGATGATATAATTTTAATTTACGGAAATAGCTTGACGAATTCGCGTCTCCGGTCTATTAATGTTACATACAAAGCTTCCCTGCTGGCTGTTCGTGTTGCTTGAATAGGAGCTTCGTGCACCTTTCTGATAAATTGCGCTGTCCAATACATGTTTTGCTTGTACATAACATACCTATAGATATATATACATATACACATATACATGAATTGGTATGCAACTAACACAACTTCGGCGTGCATGTACTCGTTCGTGGTCTACCAGCGAGAAAGATGGAGCGAGTGAGAGATAAAGAGAAAATGAACGTTTCAAACCCTATGACTAAATTTACAACCGAATCTCTC
The DNA here is from genome assembly GCA_000956155.1 of Cotesia vestalis. Taxonomy (NCBI): domain Eukaryota; kingdom Metazoa; phylum Arthropoda; class Insecta; order Hymenoptera; family Braconidae; genus Cotesia; species Cotesia vestalis. The sequence goes on along the minus strand of JZSA01004371.1, from coordinate 33,058 downwards.
AGTCTGCATCCCGATGAGAACATGAACCAACTATATTCCTCTTGTACATTTTGCTAGTTGATAGCCAATTGTTGTAATATCCTTCTAATAGTTATTACATATGCTCATGCATAAACTCATGTATGCAGCGATCTATGTATGTCTATAGCTATAAATATATGAGTGGCTGATATATAATAGCATTTTAATACATATTTATGAAAGGTTATTCAGTGCATTCATAACATTACAGAAATATTCCGATAGTTATTTTCAAAATTCATACCAGATTTTCGGCATACTTTATCAATATTACTTTAAAAATCGGGATTGCAGAGAAGATTGTACCCATAAAGATAAATACTGTTTGAAAGGATTAAAACTTTCGACTGTTTAAGTATCAATATTTATAAATATGTATTATGTACGATATACAAATTGTACGAAAGTTCTGTTTAATGGTCAAGTATGATCAAACGAAATACCTCGGGCAGTTTGTTGAATTCGTTTGATATCCTTCTTATGGTTTTCCTGACATGGTAATAGAACTTTAGTATTTCTCATCGTATTGTGCTTAAAGTTCCTAGCTGATGTGTATATAAATATAGACTCTGACTCAGATACGTATACAAATGTATACGTAAGTATTATGTATACTGTAGAATTGTTCGGCTGTTATAGGTAAGGCAAGGCAGATTAATCCCCGGTACTTTTGCACAGACGGATGCACCGGACAGAGTAATTTATTACCAAGTTTCAAAGTGTAATTTCCAAGTTTCGCATTGACAAATTATGTTTACAAACATCCGTCGAATCTTAGTGTAATTATATGTACATTACTTTGTTGATATGACAGTTAAAGACTTTTTTTTTCAATGTGTTTTTAAACTTTTAATCGAGGAAATTGTATACAAAAACAAGGATTAGTATAAGTTTTTATATAAATTCAAATGGATAGATTCAAAGAATTTATATTTTGCTAGGTTTTACTCTTTATTTGTTAAAGATAACAATTCAATTCAAAATGTAAGATTATTGATCAGTTTCTTTGATCAACAAGTTAATTTTTATGCAGCCACCTCCTAAATGTTTAGTTTTTGTTTCGAACAAAAAAAATCAAACTAAACTCTAAGATAAAAGTCTTTTATATTTAAAAAAAATTCACTTTTTTTGAAGTAATTTCAAGTCCAAGTGGAATTGACTAAAATTTTTGAAGTTTTTTTACCTTTTTGAAAAACCTATGAAACTCATTAAAATTTTACTTTGATGTTTACTTGAAGTCGCATTCTTTGAAGTTTCTTTAAAATAAAATATTTAAGTTAAACTTTAACGAGAAATGTTGGACGTTTTATCGATGTAGAAAATGTAAATGTTGATTTGCTTCATGTAATGCTCATTGCTACGATTTTCATACCTTCATTTTATTTTTTCAATGCATCAACACATTGATCAATTATTAAGAAATGTGAAAAATTATATACAATAATTAATTGAATCTCATGACAGTATTATATTTTCATAACAGACATTTACATAAATATGTCTGACAGTGATAGTTTGTTTAAGTCTTGCACTTATTTCATTGTAAATAAAAAAAAAAAAAGTATGATGGGATTTAAGAAATAATGAAACGTCAAGAATTGAATTTCTAGAAAATTAGTTTTACAACAGTCGACATGAGAAAATACTTGAAGACTACCACCCGTCTTGTTGGAAACTTTGTTTTGTTTTATACAACATATATCTATATTGTATATTGTATTTAGTTGGTTTAGATGCCAACTCATGTTATCTGTCGCTACCTGAGAAACCCTGAAAAAGATCAACACGCCCTCAGAGTACTAGAGTAGACAACATGAGAAAACTCGGCATCTTTTCTGTAAACGAAAAACTTATTTTTGTATTACTACAACTCTTTTTTCTTTCTTCTCTTCTATTTATATTTTTTATTCTTTCATCACGTGACTCTACTATACCGTTCGTCAGCCCACTGTTTGTTCTTTTGGCCAATGACAATAGCCAAACACGTGTACAAGCTTGATAAAAGGCACCAGCAAAAAACTATCAAGAAAAAAAATAGTCTGGAGAAAAAAGATTCTAGACAACGGTTGAAAAAAGTCGTGGAAATTCGAAAACACGGTGACTAGAGCTCTCTTTAGCAGTTGACAAAATAACCAAAAATAGAGGATAAAATAACAAAAACCAATGAAAAACTCCGTCTCTATCACCGACGTTTTATAAGCCAGCAGCTTTGTTCAAAGACGATTAAATTACGTAAAAACTAGACGCTATTAATACCCATAAAGTTTTTTTAATTTTCTTTGCTCCTGATTAAGTTTTCAAAGGTCAAACGTGAGTTAATTTTTACACGGTATAACTTTCCTGATTTACTTATCGATAAATTAGTCGCTTAAAAAAAGTTTTGCTAATTATGATTATAGACCGAGAATTTTCACATAAAAAAAAAATTACTTAATTCAAATAGGATCATAATAACAAATTACATTATTATTTCTGCATCATTATTTGTCACGAAAATAATTCAGTAGTTCCTCCCCAAAATATAACAGGTTATCTTTTTTTCTCCTGTTAATAACTAATGGAAGAATTGAGATACAGCTAAAATATCCTAGGGAGGAAACACTGTACCTTAAAAATAATTTTCTTGGATCAGCAATATTTTCCTTAAATCGAATAATTTCTCTTTCGGTAAGTCGTTAAAAAAGTTGAACGAATGAAATGTAAAATGAAAAAGAAAAAGGAAAAGTTTAAGTTAATAAAAAGAACACATGTTCTTTATGATCTCAGTACGATTACGTAAAAAAAGTTTACTTGTGGTCCTCATCTCACAGCACTTTACTTTAGAGAATATTCTCTCGGTGATAATGGCATAGCATCATCTTCACTTTCGCGTTTCTCGAACATTATTAAAACCCAGAGGGTCACCGAATAGTCGTTAATTTTTTATGCGTTTTTTTTTTATCTTCACACCTACACCCTGATTGCTAGAAATGGGAATAGACAGATAGATAGACAAACTCACACAAAGGTTACAGGATTTTATATCTTATGTCCTCAAATTTTTTTCCACAAATCCTTCTTCTAACAACCCATTCGTAAACTTTTCACCTACAAAAATCCGTCTGTAAACTTTTCACCTCCCAAGCAAGTCCTTTTGTAAACCGTTCACCTTTTACACTAGCCCCTATCACAAATCTCTTTATGTACCCATACGTCTTAAAAATAGCCACTGTATTTTAATGTAACATTATATTATATATTTTATTATTTATATGTATATATATTTTTCCGAGAGTTTATTTATATTTTTTTCTTCTTTAGTTCCGAATAATTTATTTGTGTTTTAGGATCCCTGGTGGATTTTTTTTTATCCTCTTTTGACCTCCTTCGAGACCTCTTAAACTCCCTCGAGACGGAACATATACAGGTATACTTGTACACGGTTCATTCGCATTATTTACGGTTATCGTTCCACTTGAAAATTTCATTTCCGCAATGTTTGGATCGTAAAAAAAAAGGTAAGCCTCATCAAGGTAAAAACATTATTTAAATCGATATTGAATGTGAACATTATCAAAATTAACATGTTGATTGAAATTTATTATTTAACAGAGAATAAATACAATTTAAATATTTTTCTACTCATTAAAATTTAACTGTCGCGTATTTACGCGTCAATGTACACATGTATAAATATATAAATAGGTATATGCAGCGTAATTTCGTCGGGAAATTAATTTACTTTTGCCAATAGAAAATCATTGAATACATTAAATTGATCCGATAATTATTTTCCTCAATCAGCCAATGTATTTCGTTAATATAACGATGGTATCGATATCCAACTGGCACATGCGCACCTATACCCATACATATCCACATATACGCTATGCTTCTCCCAATACACCCGACAATCACGATTTCCCTCGTTCATTAGCATTTTAATGACTGTTAAAACGCTTAACTTCTTTGAGATGAAAATTAACAGGCATCCAATTATTTCCACATATTATCGGCTAGTAATTATAACCAAATAATTACTATTAAAATCTTATCATTGCAATGATACAAGAATTCAAGTTGATTACATAAAATGTGGTGATATTTATAGAACAGTTAATCTATACACAGTAAAAAATTTTTCGTCATTGTGTAGAGTGTTAAAATTTGTGTGTAGAATACTACACTCTCGTGTGTAGAATTTAATATTCTAGTGTGTTAAATCATCAAATAAATCAGAGTGTCACACCCTGATTTAAATTTATGCTTTTTACCATTTTTCATACTTTTTTGTGATATTAATTTTTTATGTTAAGTTTTTAGAGCAGTTTTTAATGGTTTGTTGGTTCGATCGTGTTCGAAACAATTTTCATTAAATTATTTGAAATTGATCCTATCGTACAATAGTATTTTTTAAATTTATTAAAAATATTAAGCAATCACTGAGCCGAAGTATTTTTATTTTTAATTCGTATGTCTTGACAGCCTTATTAAGACTATAAGTTGTAAATTAATATAAATTTTAGTTAATAATACAAATAAAACTTATTGCCTTTAAGAATTTCTTATAAATTCATAATCTCCCAGTTTTTCAAAACAGGGTGATTTGTCATGATTCTTACAATTTAGGGTGCTCAAGAATGTATTACACATGACAAATTTATTTTTTTTTTATTTTTTAATACATATACAAATCATCGTATCACATAAATTCAGTCATGAATATATAAAAGGCGTTATCTTTGTTTTCGAAAGTAGGGGAGACTGGAACGTAAAAGTTTTCTTTCACTTACCATAAAAAAAAATAATTTTTACAAGAATTATATCATTGAACTTAGTAAATCATTTTGAAACTGTAAAAAGACTTAACTCAGCATTTAAATTCATTATTTATCAAAAAAAGTTACTCTTTGCATACACTTTGCTTCACCTCTTAAGAGATTTTTGTAAAGATAATAAATCTAACGAAGAGGTTTCTCAATTTATTCGTAAAATTTACTATAGTGCAATATATTGCTACACATAAGTTAGAAATTAAAAATATAAATTTTTAAAAAGACTTCTTAATGTAAAAAAGTAAAACCAATTACAAATTTAATAGTTAACGATGAGTGCCAATGAAACTTTCTTTTTAATTGATTGTTCCTTGATTACTTTATCGCAAAAGAGAATAAAATAATTAAAATAGAAATACATATTTAAAAGAACTGTTCATAATTACGAGAAAACGTTCAATTTTTCTCCCGCGCTCAAATTAATATAATTTTTTCCCTGTCGTTCTGAAATCTTGATTGAACCAATCAACAAATAGCTTTAATAATTGGAACAATTATTCGTAAAATAACAACGACTTTTTTTTTTTTCTAGTCTCATTCAGTATTTAATTTTTTTATTCTCGTGTGCTAACTCGTAAATTTTAACAGTTGTTAAGCAAAAATCAGTGTAACACAAAAAAACTCATTGTTTAAAAAATCCTTGATTAAAAATTTGGTAATCATAATCAATTGATCTGTTTTGTTTTCGAACTTAATTGTTGCTCTCCTTCCCCCATTTTCCAATTGTTCGAGTGCTAATTTTTTCAAAGCGAAACTGTGATCGTTGACAAGCGTAAATAAAAGCCGTGTCACTCAATCAGGCATCACCGAGTACTCTATTCATATTTTTCATCTTTTTTTTTTTTTTTTTGGGTGAAAAACTCTATTGAAATTTGTTTTTGCAGAAATGACGTTATTTGACATGATATGATGTGAAACTCGTCGTGCAAATAGTGTGAAATAACGGTGAGCAATTTTATTTGGATATTCAGATTCTTTTTTTCGCCTGATGTTTTTTTTTTATATTTAAAAATTTTATCTACTTTTAAATTCATGAACATTGAACTTCTCTCAGTTTCTGCAAATTTAATATACTCGGTTTATAATAGAAAATTTCTATTCGAACTTTGCCAACACATGAGCTAATATATGTATACACGGTGAACATTTAGTTATGTTGTATGGAATTGGGATTTTAAGTGCCGTCGGGCAAAATCACACTAGGGTAGAGGTGGATAGAGGTTCAGCATTTAATAATGAAAATGGCACTGATGCCTGGCGGGTTACAAACTTTCCGCACGCAACAAAACTGGGACCAACTATCCTAATATAATTGGATGATTTATAGGATGAACGGCATAACGAGTAGACATCATTTACAGGACAACTCTATATCTATCTCTACAGTCGGTAGCTATAAAATAAACGTGCGCGGGTATGTGTGCATGCGTGAAAGCTAATCAACTTATACAATACATGCTAGTCATCGTTATTCGATTGGTCGGCAATTGAATAGCTGCTCTGACACTGCAGTATTCTCTGGATACAAGTCTAGATGATTGGATAACAATGAGTTAGAGAATTTCCCGAGATAATAATGAAAAATCACGTAGAAAATCAAACAACTCGATGATAAATTTATCATCTCGCGAAAAAACTTCCTGATATGACCGGACATGCTTATATTAGGCCATGCACAAATTATGATATGAGAAGTGAAGGACATATTCTGATATAGCCTATATGTTCTTAGGCTACTCGTGAAAAAATATTCTGATCAGACTTGATATGTCCTGATATGGCCATATCAAAATTTTTTATATAATCGTATCATAGTAAAATGAATAACGTCTTAACCATTATTTTCAAATCAAGTTCGCGCTAATACTAAAGCATATAAAAGTATTAATATTTAATGGTTATATAGAAAATCCACTATTTCAGAACACCCTTTATTTGTATTAGCTAAGAATATATATTTATTTACGTGTTCGATTTAGATTTCCCAAGTGGATTGAATTTCTGTCCGTTCGGGCCATTTGTCCAAATGACCCGTCGTTTCCTCGGATTCAAGTTCACTAAGACGGAAACTTTTATTCTTAGTTACCAATCGTTGGTCAACGAAAATAACTAAACCGGTAAAATTTCTTTAAAGGTTTTTTAGTGAAAAACTTTTCTTGTGTGAGTCTAATTGTTGGATGATCGAGATGGTTTAAAAGCGTATTGAGAGGTAAAAGTCGAGAGAAATTGAGCCAAATCGGATTTCCGTGTCCGGTGTAAAGTCGACCACGAATTTCCGGCTGGAAGGTCGTGAGCGGTCCTTTTTCGGTTTTCATCGGATTGTCACGACCGATTCCTGACTTTGTATCGTACTTTGAAACATTTATTCATGTTACTGATCCACACACACACACACACACACACATATGTATGTAAATATATATATACACAGATATATCGATATGCAAATTTCCATATAGACACACACACATAAACATGCATGCAAAAGTATGTTCCGCTGTACAGATAAATTTCTGAAGCGAAGAACCAGTTTAATGGAAACGGACGTGGTGAGCTCTTTCAACCATACGTCAGATAACTTTTCAACCTCCTTACACCGAAACCCTTTTATTTGGCTCGTCGTTTGTGGCTGCTTTGCACACAATATTCAAAAAGTCTATTCAAGTTTACACACATGTTCGTCATCAATAAAAAGATTGAAAAAAAAATAAGATTAAAAATTGTAAAAATGAAGTACAGTTTAGAGATATATTTTATATATTGTTCTAATGAATAAAAATGTACTCTATACGAAATTGCCAGGGTCACAATCGATTTCAAATTAGATTACACGGTATATAAAGTACAAAGTAACATAATTACTTTTTAATTAATGATTATTTTCCCATTAAACAATTAACTACACATGACAGAATTTTAAAAAGCACTGAACGTATTTTTTGACAAACCTTTTCTTTAAAAAGTTTTCTCGTAAATATTATCATAAAATAATAATGAATGAAGAATTTAATTAACTTGACGTCACACAAAAGATTTATATTGCGAAATCTGTAAACACGTGAAACTTTCGAAAATCTCGGGTCTTAGGAAGAGTATTTTCTTTAAAACTGGTAAAGCTTTACTAACCAAAAGTTCAAGCTCAGCAGTAATCGTTTAGTTTCAGAGACTTTATAAAGTTGAGCGCTTTGCTATTCGTTACACATGTACACAAGCTCTCACGGATAAATTTGTACTTACCTACATTACATGAACACCATTACGACAAACTGAGAGATTCAAAGGCTAATATGCTAATTAATATCATTTCTTGATGATTCAATTAGATTACGCTTTAAATTTTCATTAAGGCTATCTCAGCTAGTTTTATTATAATTAAATTAACTATTTCGAATTGTGTATAATAAAAATTACTTATTTGAGTTTACATAAAATTTATTTCCAGTTAAAATCTAGAGAACCTTGACTGATAAAAGAATTCGTTGATATAATTAATTTTATTGTGTAAATAATAATAATAACAATAATAGATGGGTTTTTAATATTTAATGATTTATTAGTAATTGAATAGAATTTGTTATTTTTTGTATAACTAATTGAAATATTACTAGCTTAAAAAATAGCCTTTTAATGATTTTACTATCATCTTTATTATTTTCGCAAAAATTTTAAGATCGTTTGTCAGATGTCGAATTTTATTGGTGTTTTCTTAGACATTTTCTCCACAAAGAAAAATTTTATAAGTTCACAGAGCTCAAAAATATTGATTGTAAGGTACATTTATTCGAAAACATATAAAACTTAATGATTTTCCGGTCGAAAACTTGAAAAACAATAAAAAGTTATTACGCTGGCTTTTAGAGTTAAGCATTCTGATTTAAGCGCTTACATTATTTTCATCTTTAGATTTTTACTAAAAAAATTTACAGTCAAAATTTCAGGATAAGTAACCACTTATTCATTTATTATGATTTGAAAACTTACACGATCATAAAAATTTTTTAAAAATACTAATAAAATTACAAAACAGTTTATCGGTCATAAAGATTTTAAAAAAGAAGTTAGAAAAATCTTATAAAAGAATTAAATTTTTCAATTTTTATTTTCAGCCTACAGAATTTTTATTACAAGAAATAAAAAACTTGTCATTAAATTATAACGATTATATTCACATAGAAAATTCACTGAAAGAAACTTATAAGATTTTTAGCTGGCTGGTAATGATTTTTGGTTTTAAGTATAAAGTCCCATCAGACCGGTTTTATTAAATAATAATTAAAAGTTCGTAAAAGTGATAAAAATTATATTAGAAGAATTTATTGGAGGGAAAACGATGAGCTTCCAACTAGAAACAAAACAAAAGCAAAAACAATAAAACAAATGGACCAAAATCGATCAATAAACTGTTTTATCGTATTTCATGCAATATCTCATATAGCCTGAGGTTCTTACCAACATACACTTATAATATATACACTGTATATGTCTGTAACTGCACACTAATACAAATGGCTCCAATATCTATTAAAGTACACAAGTAAAGAGCAAGCTCACATGAAACACGACGAAATAATAAGTGAGTATTACGACCAAAGGGCTTCCGCTTAAAAGCCATGTGTATATCTCTATATACATACACATACACATAGATACATACGCAGATAGGCATAGTGTGGTGGTATAAATATCCGCTTCAAAGGATTTAGCTTGTGAAACTTTGATTGGGCCAATGCTGAGCCAGCCCAACATCGTTGTTCCAATTATCCAAGACCACGTGTGTCTCCTCTATCTGTATGTCTCCCCGACATTTATACTCAACACACTGGAGGATTTCAATTAAATTCATAATTACCAACGGATTCACTTCCTCCGTCATATACATATATCATTCTACACAGCCACACTCTTATTCATAAGCTCTATCTCTCTCTCTCTCTCTCTCTCTCTCTCTCTCTCTCTCAGCATGAGTTTCGGCTCTGTTTCGGTTTCTACCTCTAGCTCTCTGTCTCACTCTGCTACTGCCTCTGTCACTGCCACTGCCTCAACAATATAATCCAGCCACCTCACTTTCATCCCTCGTCTGTCTACTCTCTGTCGACATCAGTGTTTCTGGACGCTTCAACTATCTCACAACGTCACTACCCATGCAATCGACACAAGCGTCAACATTTTCGACATTCAATAATTATATTCTCATTCCATATGTTCACGTATGTATACAGGTATACACTTATAAATGTGTACACATACTTGGCAAAGTGCATCGTACTATTACGCAAGAATGTTGTTATATTTTAGTGCACTACAACACCCATTTTACCCGATTGACAAAATCGCTTACTGCACTTCCACTTGATATTAATATTCAATATAATTATGGTCACTGCTGGAAGTAATCAGCAATTATCTCTGTGGGTACTTAACGAGTTTAATTATTCAGACGTGTGATCTTTAATTAATATTCAAACATTGTGGATTTCATTATGTAAAAAAAAGTTTGGAAAATCAAAATGAGAATGCCTTAAACGCTCATGTCATACACAAATTATTTAAATTGACTGTTAGTTCGTTTGAGGCTTTACAGTTACGATTTTATTCTTTATTATTCGTTTTTTTGTTTGAATTTTTCCGCTAGTAGTTTTATCTTCTCTGTAGGTCGAGCTACAAAAAAATCTTAACAGATGATAAAACTGTTAGTAATTATATTTATGAAAAATAATGTATATAGCTGCCGAAATCTCTTAAGAAATATGTTTTACTGTTTTGTACGACAATATAATTTTTTTTATCTTTTTTTACACGAAAGAGATATTTTTTATCATTATTATTTTTCTGAGACTTTTTTCGCCGCTTTGACTTTTCTAAATGAAGCATTTCATGCTCGACCACAGTTAGTAGCCTCGTAGCCAGGGGCAGCTAAATATTTTCATTGAATTATATCAATGTTTGTCTGTGCGAGGCAAACTTTTCAAATAAAGCCATGGTGCTTTGTTATTTTTACCGTGTATCATTAGGATAAAAAGCACTGGAGCATTTTTTTTTTGCTTATTTTCTATTTACTCAAAAGTATAAATATTATGAACATATATTATAGGCAAAACTACTTTAATAAACTTTTTTTGCTTAAAAAAAATGTAACATTATATTGTTCCATTAATAAAAAGCCAAATTGTTAACATCAGTTTTTGGAACTTAATAAAAATAAATTGTTACCCGGTAAAACAGAATTTTGAATAACAATTTTGATAAAAAAAATATAAACACGATTTTGAAATAATAAATTATTTTGAGTAGATTGCATTTACTTCATCAAGAATGTTTACACCAACAAGATTAAATTTTCGATGAAAATTCTGTGTATTAAGGCTGATAGTGTTATGTATAATCTAGATCTCTGAGCTCGATACGTGTATGTAGACAAGGTAGCAATGCAAAGCACATGAAATAATATGTACACTACACGAAAGAACGTCGTTTTACGATATCCCTTGTGGATACAAATACTGAGCATTAGTTTACGATATAGAATAGAAGGATCAAGGATAAAACGTTATACATATATGATAAAAGATAAAAGATATAAGCAAGTCATAGTCATAGTTATCGGCGCAGAAACTAACGTTCTATTGTTTGTTGTCTCTGTAGCTTTATAGAAATTGCCTGATCGGTAAAACCACCTCCTTCATCTTTAAGAATCTTCACTTTTATATAATATATACACGTATCTATATCTAACACAACGTCAATGACTTTAGAATCTGGGTACGATCAATGTACAATGTAGCAACTCTGCAAATGGTTTTGTAGCATTTTCCGATGCCTTTTTATTTTATTTGTGTTTCTAAGCGATTTTCTTCTATAACTAGATTATTTTACCAGTACCAGACCAATACCACTACCATAAAGTAACGACAACAAAAACAAGTAGGTATACAACACTTTATTGGTACCAAGTTGTAAAAAATATCGATTTTATAGAGATAACGTGAAAATAAAAATTTACTTTCTGCTACCAGCGATGTCTACTGTTTTTTTCTTCGTCGAGTTTAATTTTTTTGTCTAAACATTATTGAATTAGTTTTTTTACCATTGACTAGCTTGTAATAAACTGAAACAAAAATAATAGTAGTTGCAATGTTTTTTGAAAAAATTTAATATATTAGATTGCTGATGTATAAAGTAAATTGAAAAAAAGGAAATTGATTATTGTTATTAACATTAGGGGAAGAGGGGGGGGGCAAAATGGGCCCCCTAAAATTTTTTATAAAAAAGGTGAATAATAAATCGTTCATACTTTTGATAATGATTAAAAATGGTTCTTTTTTTATTAAAAATAATTTTTTTTAATTTTATGGTAACAAAACACTCCTAATGTTTCACATTATAAGTCACACAATAAATAAACTTTCTTAACTTCCCAATAATAATTAACAGAAAATTTTTTCTCTAAGAAGTAATCTAACAGTTTGATCAAAAAGAGAAAAAACTTCAACAACGAATTTATAATTTTATCCGACCTGTAATTTCCATTTAAAGCATCCATTGCGAACGTGCTTCAAAGGAAACTTCTTAAACAAGTATAAAGTATAGAAGCTACTAGAACATTTATCATTTAGATATAATGTATAAAAGAAAAAAATTCTTGAGTAAATTACATTAAAGAAACGAGTATTAATAATTAAATCATTAAAATTGTATAAAGACTTTAACGTCTTGAAATTCTCAGAGCTATTTCATTTAAATTTTACTGTTTGGTTTTTTTTTTCTTTTTAAATTCTATAGAATAGTTGATGAGCAAAGAATGTGGTCCAATAAAAATCAAGGAACCAAAAAAAAAAATCTTAATGAGACACATTGTGGAAAATGAAAAGCATAATTGGTAGTGCAAAAAATATTTGATGATTTACTCCTTTTTTCCTTTATCGCGGTTGTACATCGTATAAATTTCTGATGAGATGATGAGGTGTCGAGAAGACATTAATTGAATTAGCTGAAAATAAAAAATGGATTATAATTCGCGAAGAAATTTTCTGGACTTAATATGTCCATAAATGACCATGTTAGAAAATATTTCTGCCAGCAGTTACGATTAATTAATTAAATAATATGAAATAATCCAGAATGTGAGTAGGAGTATGAGATAAAAGAGCAAAGGTCTGTACCATATAATAAAGTGAAAGGTGAAAAATAGATGACGAAGGATTGTGCAATGAGTGAAAATCTTTCTGTCAGGTTGGGCTGATAGTGAGAATCCTTATGAATTGGTAACCTATACAAAACAGTGAGAGGGTATGCAGTGTGTGTAAGTACATAGGCATGTGTGTATTAAAATATATGTATGAGTAATGTAGATAGTATAAGAGAAGCTGGAGAGTACAGCAACCGCTAGTTTTGGATTAAATTTGCATGGCTTTACTCGAAGCTCCCTCATCCCATTAGACAGTATAGCTGTATTCAAGCAATATCAGCCGGATGAAATTCTGATACACTAGGATTTTAGCGATAAACTGTAAGATGAATCGGAGCATTTATTATATAACCATTTATGAATTATTCATTAATTTTAAACATTAATATTAGATGAGATGAGATGAGATACATCGGATCAGAGATGGATGAGAATATAAAGCTTAAAAATTAATTAATTATTTTCTAATAGGAAAATACCGATCCGCATGTTATGCAATTTAATTATACTACTACCTTCCTGTATCCTGTATGATATTTACATGAATACTTAATATTTTCTATAGGATAATTTATTCATTGACTTGCCCAAAAACATGAGCATATTATTGCTTGTATGTTTTGCAGCTTATCATCCTTGAAAATAGTCTCTTGTATAAAGGTAGTTGAAAGTTTTTCGATCTTCAACGAAATTTATTCTTAGAACAATATATCAAAACTAAATTACACTGAATTATTGACAACTGATAATTTATGATTTGTTTTTTAAATTCTTCGTGATATAATATTCTCGGTCAGAAGTTATGAGATGACAAAAAAATAAAATAATTTGAAAATGCTAATAATGGACAACGCAAATGCTTATATTCGTTCTTTATAAAGTCTTGATTGATAATAAATAACAATAATTGACATTCGATTAAAAATGATAGCTTTTTTAACTTTTATATCCTTCAAAGTGGGTCAACCAATTTCAAAGTTTGACGGTAATATTCTTAAAATTATTTTGGCATAATTCGGCGCTATTGATCAAAGTAAAGGTCTACAAGTGTTAACAATGTCCTTCAGAACACCACAAGATCTCAAAGGAGGAGTTGGTAGTTTGCTTTGCGTTGGAGGGTAATGGGTGAGAGGTTGCGTCCGAGCGTAACTAGGTGGTAAATTCACTTGGGTTATCTTTGTGTTACAACATGTTCTAGAATCAATTTCGCAAATAGTTTATACTAAATTTACCGCTTTTTCAAAGATTTTTTCACAAGAATCTTATTCAAATATAAATTGAGATGACTCATGTGACCTTGAAAACTTGACACCTTGAGATTTAATTGCAATATCTTTGAACAATCATCAAGTCCAGCTTACAGCAATTAATCATTTAACCGAGTTTTGCAGTGCTTATTTCTCTTTTTTCATGGAGAATATTTACAGATCTGTTGACTTCTGTCATTAAGGTACTCTCTTCCCCTTGTTATTATTGTAAGTACAGGCTTAAATGTTAGGTTTTTTAGCTGTGACATGTCATCACCCTCCTGAACTCTAGAGTCCAGCGAGCTGAGCACGGAGACCACCATGATCAAAATCACGATTAAGATTTCAATTTTTTTTGTAACATTTCGTATTTTTATATAAATTTATGGAGAGAGAAAAAAATAATAGTTTAATTATTCATTGTATTATGATTATTAATTTCTTTGATGTATTATTTAGGAACATAGACGGTTACATAAACAATTATCAGTAATATCAAAATAATTAATAAACTTTTACGCATCTTTTAAGAAAAGGCGCGTAAATATAGTCATCTTTGCACTGACAGGAACTTGAGTGACAATGTGAATTTTCGATTCCACAAACCCTGTCGGTAATACAAGGGAAGCCAATCTGATAAATACATGTTTCTGGGGTGCAATTTGGAGGCTCGAAAACCTTACACTCCTCATTGTTTTTGCAGGGAAGCTTTAATTCTTGAATAATAAAAATGCAATTAGAAAGTTTAGAATAGTCAAAAATTTTATGAAGAATGAAATCAAGAGTTCCGAATCAATATAATAATAATAGTTCAATGATAACTACTGACCAGTATCCAGTTCAGTGGTAGTCGCAGTGAAAGAAGAAGAAGTAATATTTTCAGAATCATTGCAACTATTTCCCGAGCAAGTTGTATTAGATTGAAAATTGCTGTTATTTCCATTGTTTTTAGAATGTGTTTCTTCTGACATTCCTGAAATTTTTTATTGCCCTCATAATATGAGTTTAAATTACAGCGATGGTTGATCAATGATTAATACTTACCATTAACCGATTTAGTGGAAGAACTCTCGGTATTATTTGCTGAAGCATCATGACCGAAAATAGAGCAAACGATATAACAAACATGTAATTTTTAGTAAATTTCACAGAAATCTAACTATTGCATTGGTCTTTATGACGGAACTTTTGAAAAATTTGGTATATTCCGACTTGACGAGCTGAATCCGAAAATAGATATGGTTCAAAAGTTTATATATGCATGTATTTATATAGATATCAGATATAACACGGCTTGTCACGACGATAGCGTCGTCAATTTACAACGGATCTTTACCAAACTTAATATACTTATTCTATATAGATAAATACCGAAGCCAATCCTAGTTGTTTTTTTTTTTTTTTTTTTCTACTATTTTGGAAATCTACTTCCATTTCGGTTGCCAAATGGCCTTTTTATGATTTATTATCAAAAATATTTTGATTAAAATACTCACGAACAACTAATTCAATGCAAGTACGTAATTCATTTGAAAATATGAACTCATTAGAACACTGACATTTTCCTGATCGACATACTGAGTTATCAACCCCGCAATCGAAATCATTCTTACAACTTCCACCAACAGAGGATTTGCATTGACCGGATTTCTCTACGTGATGCTCTTTACAGACACATTTTTTATCTTTAGAACACTCAGAAAATTTGAGATTACGACATCCATAAGTTTCGATGCAAGTATCATTCAAATCTATAAAAAGCAAATTTTTTAATCAATTCATAAAATATTTTCTAGAACCTTTAAGTATTGGATGATTTTACATTTTTATATGCACAAAAAAGTAACTGAAATTTCATACCCTAAAACTTAAATTTTTAAATGTGATGTGAAAATATTAAACTTACATCGAGCGTATTTCTTGCAAATTTTTTTGTCATTTGATGAGTAGTAGCCATAAGCGCATCTGCATTTTTTTGCTTTGGGTGAACATATTGAATATTTAACTCTACACTCAGTATGACGCACACAATTGGTATTAAGAAGTGCTATGCATTTGTTATCGTATAAGAAATAGTTCTTTTTACAAATGCATTCTCTATTTAAGCAGATTGTATTCGGAGAATTATTGCAATCAATATTACTACTACAAGTAAGTGCTTGAATGCTTTTCGGTATTGCGATAAATGTTAAAAGTACGATAATGTTTTTCATTTTTCGGCGAATTATTGAAATCGATGTAAGTCTGGAACCTAGTTTAAAACAATTTTTTATTTAACTTGTTATCATCACAATGAAGGTATACTGATAGTCAATCATAATGACATTCGAGTGTATTTATCTTCTCAAAATAAACACAAAAATATTCCGCGTATTTTGTAGCTCAGTCATGACTATGATTTAGTCATACTCATCGTGTAAAATTTTTTATGATTTTACACGTGTAATCTTTTGTATTTATCTTCTATAATTTATGTCTTCGTGACAAATTAAAAAATTATGCATTTTTTATTGTTTTAAAACAGCACGAAAACATCGGTCGTATCAATTTTTTTCGAATGAAATAATTTTTATGATAATTCAAGATATTTTTAAAGTAACCTTGGTTAGAAATAATCATTTTATGATTAATTCCAATTCAATAATAATTAATATTTGACATGCGTTAATACAGTAAAACAAAAATTAATCAAAATCTTAGAAAATTTGAATTTAATAGAAACATTATCATTTCTACAAAAAACGCAATTATTTCATGACATATTTAATAATTCAACCATGTTTCAATCTAAAGTAAAATATCTTCTAATGTATGTATGGAGCGTTTCACACCAAATCAACCGCTTTCGACCCCGAACCTTTTTGATTTAGCTGAAAATTTTCCATCTTTTTTTACCCACCCCAAAAAAAGTTAGGAATTTAAAAAAAATTGCTTTTTTGTTGTCAAATAGCTATAAATTAAAAAAAAATTAACTAATTAGGATTTTTTTTTTCCAAAAATTTTTTTTTCAAATGAGCTTTTAAAAAAATGTACAAACAAATTTTAAGATGATAAATCTACCATTTTTAATTTTTTTTTAATTTTCTCAAAAAAAAAAGAACTTCAATTGAATCTGAGATTTCTTCAGCAAAACCCAAAGTAGGCCGATTTTTTTTTATTGAATTGAAAAAAAAAAATTTTAATTTTCAAATCGAAAAGAGTCGGAGTCAAAAATGGTCAATTTGGTATGGAATACCACATACATATGCTAAGAGAATAGATGTTTTGTAGTATTTGAATATATGCTTAATACAAATGTTACATAGATAAATGTCTATATTTTCTTAGAGCTTCAGATTAAAAAAAAATAACGGTAGTCTAATTTAGATTTTCGGAATTTGTTAGAAGTACATTAATGATGTTTAACGAATATGGTATTATATCGAATTTTGAATACTATGTGAATATGTTAAATGTTTTATCTTACCAATTTATACGATCTCGTAAACACTTATTGATATCTGCAAACCAGTATTAGTAATATTGAACTATAACTCTGCTCACAATACGATTTTCCTATGAAAAAATAATCAAGCTGTGCACTGGGGAGCAAAATTCACTAGCTTATATACCTGACGGTGAAAAAAAAAATGTAGTAGCGGGAGGAAATAATTTTTTCTCACCTCCGGGTGTGTAATATACTATTAATACCAATTGAAGCTACCCGCATAGACAAATGTATATGTTAAATACCTTTGCATACATGTTGAGATACATTTGTACATTATAAAAACGTCCCGATTGACCATTTCTTATAAATTTATGGGCATTAAAAAAAAAACGTGACATCTTTTTTTGAAAATTAATAGGAATTTCTACGAGTACATGTATGTGTACATATATGTTTAAATATACTATTAGACATAACATGTTCGGTTCGCTCGCCTTCATTCTTTCAAAAATCCCGCCACTATTTCAGTTAATCAATCAAGGACCGAATAAAATAGTCACAGAAGTGACGTAAAACGATACGACATTCGGCCATCAACTTTTTAAAATAAGATTGGTTTAAACCAACGCCTTGTACCTGTATTATTAGCTTTTAATTAAAAAAACTCAAATTTTTTAAGAATTTAATTTATCTGTGTATTTAGCAACCTCCGGCTCGAGTTGGTCTGCTGAAGTCCAGAGTTTCAGAAGGGAATCACGTCAAAACAAAAAAATAATAATTACTTGATTTAATTAATAAAATAAGCAAAAGAAACCTCTTTATTGGCCTGACTAATTATTTACAATAATTATCAACGTCCATCAAATGTTCAAAAAATTTTTTACAAAATTCTCAAAATTTATCAACCAATCCAGACTGTGCATATCTCAAAGCATTCTCGATTTTTTATTAAGTCTTTAAAAAATGTTCACCATAGTGTTATATTTTGATGTTACAAGCTGTGAATATTTCGTGGACATTTATTAAACAATTTTTTTTACACGGGAATGATAATGAAATTTAGCTCTCATTCTATACATGTAAATGACGAGTTTCTTCTACTGCAATGCGACGTCCGCTGACGTAGTAATGTTAATATCTGGACATATTTTCTTGTTCTACTTGCAAATTAACATTAAAAATTTTTTATAGAAACATAAATTAATTATCCAATAAGTATGCTCCCATAAATTATTTAGAGACATCTCACACAGGAAGATTTTTAAAAATTTATGCAATTAAAAATAAGTTTAAGAAGCTAAAAAAAAAAAGATGTTTCACTAATTATAAATAATAAACTAGCTTTTGAACTCACTTACAGACTTGAGTAACTAATACTTTTGATCTCTAGTTATTTATTTTCTTGAAACTATTTTTCTTCAACTAGCGCTTACGCTCCGTCGCATAAATTAATAAAATAATCCACCCATAGATACCTCTTATATTTTCTGCTAAGACTTTTTAAACTACAAAACTTAATCAACCTTGGATGATTTATTAACACTGGAATTATGTGTTGCTCTATGAGTATCCTGAACATCTTAAATTTTCAGTGTTCATTCTTTAATTATCTCAGAACTAAGATTGCTATTTATGTCACAAGTCTGAGTCATTGCAAATTATGGTATATAATAACAGGTAAAGAACTGATAAAGCACTTTAAAGTTTTGTTGTAAACATCACAATTAAACTACTGACGAATCATGAAAAAAAACTCAAACATTTTTTGTTTAAAAACGCTACGAGGATTGGAAACATTTCTACTAGAACCCACCTTTTTTTTCAGCTCCTGCATATAAAAAAATCTTATTTCTCGGTCTGGTATTGAGATAAAATGAATGAACACCTATCATAGCTTGACGAGTGTATTTTTATTTATATTTTAATATCACTATCTATCACGTCACCGTGGGCGTTTCATTTCGTACAAATATATCTAAAGTTACTCGAGCTGACAGTCTTTGAACGATTAGCGTCAACTAAAGTTACTTTTCTATATATACATTCTGCAGTAATATGCCAGGTGAGTTTAAATTAATAAATAATTGTAAAATATTGCGTGTTTAATTATCTGAATTACTAGTCTTTTATAAATTCAAATTCACAAAACTTCTAACCCATCCAATTCATCATTTGATAACTATCATTTCACAATCCGCAAGAGCAAATATTCAAATCAATTGATAAGAGAACAATAGACCTTGTAAAATAAATCTTATTTATCTCAATAAAATAGAAAGATTATATTAAAATTGTGAAATGAAAAATAGAAAATAATAAAGTTTGAAAGAAGAGACGAAGTTGATATCAATTATAATGGACAGTAAGAAAGAGATTCCAACTACTAACGAGTATTGTCAAGTTTTTCTGTTAAAAACTATTAAAGCAACGAATGCCAATTATAATTATAATCTTTGTTTTTTTTTTTTTTCTATTTATTTTATTATTCTTCTTAACTATATCTTAAATATATACTTGTACATTATCTCAGTTGCCAATGTCATTGAGATATGTAGAATTATAAAAATATTTTTCATTATCTAAGCACTTGATAAATTGATTAAGCTTGCTGCAAGTGAGAGAAATAAAAACATTTTTATATTTAGATTATTTGTTCAAATAAGATGAAAAAACAATAGCGCAATAAATAGAAAATAAATTCATGGAAAAATAGCACAAATTATCGGGCAAACACAATAAAGGCTTATTTTTTAAATAAACATATAGGAATAATAATAATCGTTGAAGTTGAATCCGACTTACAGACAGAAGAGAAATGCGTTAAGAGTGAGATAAGAGGCTTATCGATGAAAACGAGTAACGGATATCGGAAAACGATAAACGACGTCATATTCTGTTGCCAGAAATATATATACCATAGCAATTTTGTTGCGCTTGCAGCCACATGCGCCTTTTATTCAAGTACATTGCACTCTCATTTATATATCCATATACATTTTTTATTCATACTTATCTATGTATACATAGATTCAAGCGGCTGAGTCTGAAAGTGTAGGTGAGAGCAGCATATGCAGCACGATTCCACCGTTCTTATTTTGAAAACAACTTAAACTATACTTGGAAACTCTCGTTAAACTATTAAACAGTTCCAATTACAATCTCTTTTAACAAAACTAGCATTAGCTCTTTTGAGAATTTCACGTTAATTCAAGATTTAACTCGCAAACAAAAATATTAATCGTTGTTTCCAACACACTGAAAAAAAAAAAAAAAAAAAAAAAAAACAATATCTAGTTCAAGAAAAAGATCCATTTAGAAAAAGTTTGACCATCTTGCTTCAAAACTTAGTATTCTTGATTTATAAAATCATGAGTAAAGATAGCTGTGTCTACGATCGATAAATGTTATCACTTTATTCACAGTATACACAAAAAAAAAAAAAAAATAACTTGATTCCAGACAAAAATTTTTGTATTATTTCAAAAGATTTTACTGTCTTCATTTAAGAGGAAAAATTCTGGGACTGAAAAATTTTTTCTTGAGTTGAGTAAATTTGACTTGATTCAAGATATTTTCGTCTTGATTCAAATTAAATTTTTAATTTCCCGCTAAGAAAATTGAAAATTTTCAAAAATTGGGAAGTTATTGGTTTTACTCCGTTTTTCGAAAATCGCGTTTTCATCAGATCTCGACGTTTTAGGCTCCTAAAAAAAATTTTTTGATTCAACCAATTCTGAAAAGCATGTAAGACTTTTCTTTTTTTAAATATAGAACGAAGTTGAAATCCGACAGTTTCTAGATTTTAGAGGCATACTTTGAACTAGTTGATATTATTTTAAACCAACGTTACCACATGTCATATTCCGAAGAAAAGAAACTATTGAGAGAAGTGCATGCATGTATTTTATTTGGAAACAATAAAAGGCTTCGTAAGAGCAAAACTCTTTCTGAAGAACATTTTATACATCTCAGAATTGTAATTTGTAGACAAAAGCTTGAATTTCTTTCACTAGAAATATTTCAAGAGAAGAGTAAAATTTTGAAGCCGTTTTTTCATAAATCAAAAAGTTTTTCTTAATTATACATATGATCAAGTAAAGTGATTAAAATCTGTTCGATAGCTTCATTCTAATTCTGATTCTACATAATTGAAAAAAAATAAACATTTTAATTACTTCTGAGCTTTTTCAATGTTAAACCGATAATTGATTTATGTCATTGACTGACTTTTTTACAGCCGCGTTGGAAAAAGTAGAAAAATATAAAATGGAATTGTTTTACTGGGGAAGTAAATTAAAACACAATTAACGAAGTAGCCTTTTACAGTTGATGAGTAATTTTTAAATTGAAGTCTTTATCGATTATTTAGTTCTTCGAAAAGTTTATCTCATGGATTGTTACCATCAGTTTATATCCAATTATATGACCACAAGCTTACGAATTAATTACTGAGTTCGTTATTGAGTAATCGTGTTTGTGTCTTATTTTCGATGATTAATCTCGTAAACTTAATCGTAATTTTAATCCAATTTTCCAGATGAGAAAAAAATAAATTTATTCTGTTAAAATTATATACTGGATTTAACCTTTAGTTGGACACGTTATAAAGGATTTTCTTACTAAAATACTGCAAACTATATGAAGTTTTTACCACGTAAGTGAGACACGTAAAAACGTGACTTTGCGAAGACTAAATTTCGCTCGTATAAATTATTATGTTTTTTTCTTCTCATCAACTTAACTCACTAAAAACCCGATTAATAACATTTTAAAGTATGTTTTTTTAAATAAGATAGAATATTGAACTTACATAAACTTCATTAACTTTAATTGAAATTGTTATTACTTATTAAACTTATACTACTCTAGATTTCAAATTACGTAATCAATATTTTACTTTTAAGAAAATAATTATAAGAGGATCATGTCTGATTCTAAATATAGTCCCGTGAAAAAATTTTCTAATACCCGACTAGAAATTACTTAAAGATTATCCGACTTCCTTCTCCCTGATCTCTCAAATTTAATAGAATTCGTATCATTACATGTATATCTATCTATTAACATAACTGATAATTAGATGTATAATTAAATGAATAGAGATAACGATAGGTATTTACATGGGTGCATGGGATAGCAGTGGATTCTCTGAAAATACAATGACAAGTAAATGACTTGTGAAATAGAAATTTTGGTGGATATTGGATGACGCAATGCACTTGATAGACATAGAGAGTAGTAAACTGAATTCTATCAAGCGCAAAACCCACCATTGCCACCACTACCACCAAGGGGGTGTAATCAGCGAGCAAATCTGTTGCACGGTATCATACACCACAATTGCTTCCACAATCGTGCCCACGTCTGTGAATCCCTGAAGTATACCACAATACCAGAGTGAATCAATGGTGGTTTCCCTATTCTCTTATTCACTCTCTCTCTCTCTCTCTCTCTCTCTATTTCTCTCTCTTGGTCTTACTCTTGTTCTGTTTCTCCACCACAGGATACAAGTGGGTGAGATACTCTGGAGCAAGGTATTGGACTCCCGGAATGATTACCATTGGCCGTGATCTGGATGGTGCTCATCTTGTTGTTGGCCGGGCGCATCATCATGGCGATTTGTTACCGGCTAAAGCTAAACCTGAACATGGTGTTGCATATGTTGCTCATGGCGGAGGTGAACACATGAAACACGACTTTGAAGTATGTATTTTTTTTTTGTTCCATTTTTAATGACTTATCATACCTATTTATTAAAAATATTACAATCGTTAATATTTGATGATTATCATGAACTTTTTAGTAAATATAATTTTTTTTTACTTCACAAGTATAGAAAATATATCGCGTTACAGATGCCATAAGGGCGTATAAAAATTCTATTTTTTTTTTAAGTCCTTAAAAATTTTTTTTATACGCCCTTATGGTTCTCAGGACCGACCTCGTATACCCAAGACTTGAAACAGTCGTGAACTCGTTAAAGTAATTCCAATTATCACAGTATCGAGTAAGTCAATAAATATTATATCTCAATAATATTGTATGTACCATGAAACAGTTGATTGAAAATTCCTATAAATGGCTGAGCAAATTATGAACAATCTGAAAGTTAGTGATCGTCCTTTCTCTCAGAAATTACCGACTTGATAGACGAAATAACTCAATTATAATCATAAATCATGAGTAACATCTGACTAACATTTAAGATACATAATAATTTGTCTAAATCAATAGATCATTCTCGATAGAGCTATGTAATTTTCTTAGCATAACCTTTTATTGATCTTTAATAAATATTTTAATTAATATAACAATCAAAAAGAGGAGATGATTTAAGATAAGCTATTCTGACTAATAATATTTATCGAAAGTGAAGAGTCCATATTAGTAGAGTGATTACGTCATTTCATTACGTTCAGTGTATCGAGGAATAATGTAGGTAACACAGTTGATAGTATAGCTGATGAGTAAAAATTTCGATTAAATGAAACATCGAGTACCTTTTATTTAGAAAAAATAATTGCTATTTGGAATTGTGAAGACTATCGCTTTATTAAATTCTTAAATGTCTTAATTTAAAGCCGCACATTTACCTTGTAAAACAAACACTGTTAATTATCGTAGTTTCTCCCATTATCGTTCATTATTGTGATTAATCACAATTTACAAATATATTTTTAGATCTTAATGCCAGCGGAGTTTCATTGGATACCGTCAAAACATGGTCAAGTACCACCTGGAGCTGTCGAGGGCGGCAGAACTAGTAATGGAGAAGTATTATTTGTCGGTCGCGCTCATCATAATGGAACTCCTTGCGTAGGGAAGGTAAATATTTGAAGCATAAATAATTCATTAACTGATAAAGAAAATGTTATTTTTTTTCTATTTTTAATTTGATAGATTCATCCTAGTCATGGAAGTCTTTACATTCCCTATAACGGCGAGGAGATTCCTTACAAAGAGTACGAAGTATTAGTTCAGCACTAATTTTACAAAATTATTTAAGATGTGTTCTTTGAATGCTAACGAGAATTTAGATAAAAAAAATAAAGTTTTATTAAAAGTGAATAGAGAAAAAAAAAGTTATATAAAATGAATAAAATTCAATTAATTCATAGCTCTATTTCCGAGGATAATAAAATAAAGCAATTTTAATGGAATTCATTAGTCATAATGAAGAAAATCGATTAGTATGCAGAAAAACCCAATTTATTAGAGGTTCGTGGTGCGAATAAAGGGGGGCTGAGTGTGCGAATAAACTCAAAGCCTCCAGGGCTTCGTATTAAAGCACAAGTTTACCGCTGTACATAACATCGATAATAAATACACATACATATATGATACATATTGCGTTTTCAACTACTGTTACTTCTACTGCTACTGTTACGTCTACGGCTCAGAGCTCCTATCCCTCTTTGTGCTCTGATATAATCACAGGATTGTTCACGGTTTAAGACTCTATTTTCGAACACGATTGCACAATAAGCTCTTTCGCCCGTGTTACTTTGTATTGAGCTTGGTTTAAAATAACGCTCTAGATAATTTACGCTCTCCCATTGATTATTTTATCCCACACTTAGGCATGCTACAAATCCGAAAAGTGTTCTCAGATTGCTAATTTACTGTACGCACTGAGATTTAGAATAATACATAGAATGATATGAAAATTTTGCCGTATTAGGTCATATATGAGCATACCCGGTCCGATATGACTTAATAAACCCATATCTGATTCGATATGGTCATTTGTTACGATATATAATTTGTCGATCCAAGTGCTGATAGTGTTGAATATCTCCGACTAAATCAATAATTGTTTTATTTTTATGTATGGCCTTATATGACCAGATCAGGACATATTTTATCATATCAGCCCATATCAAGTCAGATATAATACAATCAATAATGAAAAACAAGTTGACTGGGTTAATGTTTATTTGCATTATTACTTATATTCTTATCCATACATAAGAACGTATATCACTGAGAAATTAAAATGTTTATTCGAAAAGTAGAAGGAAAAAAATTTTAAAAAACAAATTATTGATTATTTGTTAATGGTGTTTATTTATTTCATGTCACAGTTGAACAAATAATTTTTACAAAAAATTAGCGAGCATATTCATTACGCTTTTATTTCGCATGGATACAACTATAACAAAAATATATCCACCATACAGATCCATAGCCAAAAATTTTTAATCCATATAAAATTTTTTTATCAAGCATATTTATGTCATAAATATTTTCAATACTTTTTATTAAATAACATTTTATATTTTAATTATAAAAAATTTCTCTGACGTCCCTGGGGCGTCATACTAACATACAGGCGACAAAAAAATTTGTCAAAACGTAAAAACATGTATATAACATAGTTTTTTTTTTTTTTTATCGAAGTAAAGAATTAAAAAAAGTAACAGTGTGCCCCTTTCTGATAATAGAGAAACACCCTGAACGAGAAAGCGTTGGTGGGCACGTGACCGTTGGCACATTATTCTCATAGCTGGCACGTGTCTTCAGTAGGTTCTATTGTTACTAGCCGAATGGTTCAGGGTCGCGGTGTTTAATATGTTCGATCGGTAAGAGTATATATGTAATGTGATGAGTATGAGAGAGGGGTTTATGGCAGAGGGATGAAATGAACATTTGGTTTAAGTTGGTGGAGCTAGCCGAGCATGTATAGTACATATATATCCGTGAATGATTCTCTTTTGATCAATTTCTTTGGCACACGCATTTTGTATACGATCATCACACACACATCCATACACACATGGATATAAGGGTAGAGTATATTTTGTGAGCGTATGATGAGAGGGGCGAAAATTCGATGAAAGAAAATAGCAACAGCTGCTTGGCACGAGCCATTGTCCAGGATGTATTGTGAACAATAACTTGTGTAGCTCGTCACCATAGAATATCATTTTTTGCTTATACAATTTGCACTATTTTTTTCCTCTCTGATGAATTGAATCCAGTGTTTAGTACAGTAGATAAGCCTTTATGCATATATATATATACTAGCTGTTACCCGCCCGCTTCGCTGGGCATTTTATAGAATTGTATTTTTAGATCTAAACTTGAAATTTAATTAGAGTATTGTTTTGACTTGCATTGTAAAATATTATAAAATTCGTTCATAAGTTATTTTTTCATCACTTCCAGAAAATTTCTACAAAATTTGGAGTCTGTAGGAGCTATAGCTTGAAAATTAAAAATTTTGATTGTTAATACCCACCCCTGCAACCCTCTGTGAGGTGAGATATCGTAAAATTCGCTTATAGATTATTTCCACATCTCTTACAGAAGATTCCTACAAAATTTGGAGTCGATAAGAGCTCTAACGCCCCCGCAACCCCCCTTGTGGGTGGAATTTCGTAAAATCTGTTTTTAGATGACCTCTACTCGGCGAAAGGAATATTTCTGCCAAATTTCAAGTCTCTAGGTCTTATAGTTCCAGAGATATCGTGATGAGTAACTATATCTATAGAAAGTCTTCTAAATATTGTGTGTGTGTGTGTGTATGCGTTGACAATCGGATAAAATTCTTCGTTGATTAAATTAAAAACTATTGACTCTAAATAGATACTTGTTTTATCATAAGTATCGACTGTTCTAGTTATGAAATTGGTAGACTTGTTCAGGCTCAGTTGGAACATATTTATGCTTGATGCAAGCTCTCGGATAGAATTGTAGAGATTAGACACTAATTAATGATGCCTTCAGCCGTCACCGTGACGTTGTTAATAATCAGCTAGATGATTGTCAAGTGGAGTGTATTCATCGACGATAGGGGTTGATTTTAAAACACATTTTTCAGTAACCAGAATATCTTTGGGGCTGGATCTACATATGTAAATAAATTTACATATTTTTTGTGGAGTACATTTTAAAATGGAGATAAAGGCTTAACAATACCATAAAAAATTAACGAAAATTTGAGATTTTTTGTTTTCTTGACAATCGAATAAATTAAAACAATGAAACAATTTCAAACACAGAAAGTTACTATAGTAACTTATTAACATTTAATACTAACAAACAGAAAAGCCAATTAGTGTACCAGAAGATGCAATTTCGACACAAACTAAAATCTATCTGCTTCTTAATCTCACACTCATACTGTTACGGGAAATTACATTTCTGAGTTTACCACTCGATATTAAATTTGATTAATTAATCCATTCAGCATCCTACGTATACATTCACTATCTTCTCATACAAACTACCGAAAATTTAATATCGTATATATAAATATTTATCTACGTAACATTTGTACTCGAATCAAGGTCAAATTTACTTCTACTTCGATCTTTGTTTGCCTCATTTGTTTGAACACGTATTCCCACTCAATTACTCTAATTAATTGGCAATTCGCTACATTGAAAATAATATTAAAAGTCGATTCAATATCTTACCACTTTTGCAGTGTAAAACATTATAATTGACTTGTCAAGCATGATGTTACAGAAAAAAAATTAATTAAAGTGCTGCAAGGTGATAAATAATAAATAACAAAATCTCAGGTGTTAAGATTGACTATACAATGTATATGTAATATATTATCAACTATCGAGCGAAAATTCATTAAAAGTTCAAACTTTACGGCAATATAATAAAGTCGGCAGGGCGTGGATTACAAGCACATAATATAACAAGTACGTGTCGCCGCGGGCCCTCGTAAGACCCCACGTCTCTCGTTTTTATTTTATAATATTGTATATTATAAATTTTTTATCAAGACCAAAGATGAGTGTGCGCAGAACGGACGGCAGATGGCACAGGCTGAACGCTCGACAGCTGCCGAAAAACCCGCTCCGCGTAATAGAGTCGCAGTCAATTCTCCTTCTCGCTCTTGTACATTATATTTTATTATATTTTATATATATTATATATGTACCGATGTATAGGTAATATACATACGTGTTGTTTAGCAGGGTTGTAAAGTAAGCCCCCATGCATCGTTGTTATAAACTGAGGAGCTCAAAGGAAACCTGTTGTTGCTGGGTGGTTTTTTTCGCCGATTATGATGATGTTGGTGCCAAAGGATCGGATTCTTGCCGCTCCAGCACGATTATTTCGTTTTAATCAAGACGTGGACATTATTAAATTTATAATATTTTACATGTTGATGTAATTTAATTAAAATTTTTCTTGTTTAAAAAAAAACAACAAAGTTTCAGGGAAAATAATGCAAAAACTCTTTGACAAATTTTTATTATTATCCTGATGCTTTTCATAAAGTTAATAAAGTAAAATAAAGTTGTAATTGAGTTGAACGTGAGTGGAGTTTATTTTCAGGATGAAACCATACGAATGCAGAATTGTACAAGTTGGATATTAATTCTAAAGAAATTAATTGAAAAATTTTTTTGACACTAAAACTTGTTAAAACTAAAGCTTGAAGAGACCCAGAGATAGGGAACCCGGAAAATATGACAAGTATATTCGCATTTTTTGCGAGGCTCTCTCAACTCGGTTTACTCAGTTTACTCAGTTACTTTCTGGTCCGTGATATAGCAGATGTGGAAACGACGCAGCTGTCCACCAGTCGTAGGACTCCGTTATATATTTATATTTATATTTATATTTATATATATAAAATAATATATATGTATATACTTTGGGATTTCTCGACTTTTTCTTACGCCTCTCTGACTTCTGAGACCGATTTTTCAAATGGGAGCTCATGAATTTTTATGACAATCACATTACTGTTATCCTTTGGGTCTAAAACATAGAATAACTAAAACATAAAGTACACATATAATCCAATAGACTCATATTATATTTTTATTAAAAGATAGTACAGACGATTATAATAATTGCAATTTAATGTTAAACATTTTTCATCATTTATTGTACATAACATTATATTTTATTTCTTGGATATTATTTTATAAATCTAGCATGTAGAGTTATTTTTATAAAAAATATTTTGGAAAATTTGGATTGTCAGTGATTAGTCTTCAAATTCCAATTAATAAAGTAATTTTATTAAATTTTTATATACTCCTCAAGAATTTTTTTCGCTTGAACATAAAATTTAACTTGATATAAAAGAAATAATTGCGCAAGAAAAAAATCATTTTGAAAAAATTTATGAGGTTCGTAAATCAAAGAGAATAATTTTTGAACCTAGGAATTTAACGTTTTTTATCTTTCGAATTCCAATTTTAAAATTTAGAATGAACTTACATTCGATATCACGTGGATAAAATGATCAAAATTTACAAGATCATTTCATACTTTTTTTTTTAATACACGAAAAAATTTTGATAAATCATATTAAATCAAGCAAACAATTTTTGAAGAAAATAAAATTAATTAAACAAATTTATTTAATTCAGGAAAAATGTGTTTGTCCAAAAACTTTTCTATGTGACTTAAAATGAAAAAAATGTCTTAGTTCACCATTTTCTTACGAGAAGTGTTCTTGTTCTTCAATTTATTCCCTCAAGCATGTAATAAATGGTTATTAATTCCTTAAATTCATTAGATACCTAAAAACATTGAATAAATTGCATTACTAAATTTTATACACGAACAGAATAAATTATATGTTTGTTTTTGTATAATAACCTTTAAGATAATATTTCCTCATGAAAATAATAGTTAGTAAACTCGTATACTACATCTCGTGCGATAAAGCTTTGGCTGTTGAGCACACATGTCTCCGGCAATTTTGGGGCTGCATAAAAATTAGCATAACGAGGGATCTTGAAAATTGGCAGTGCGGAACGTCAAGAATGGCACGCAGCCGACGCGTGGCACTGTGGCTCGAGGGAACTCGACCAGCTCTCCTAACCGGTACGGGCTTTATTCCCATAAAAAAATGAATATAAATCTCTGACAAAGCATCATTAATCCACGTTACATCACACTTTATATTTATTATGCATACGTCACTCATACTAACACTAACATTGGCAAAGTGCCGTGGCTCGTAAAAAAATTTTCTGATATAGCTTGACCCAGCCTGATACGGGTTGATCTGGTTATGTATGACCATATTAGTTCATATATTAGAATGAAAAATAAAATTTCAATTTTTCTGTTTTTTTTTTTTTTTTTTTTTTTTTTTTTCTAAAAAAATAAGATAAGCACTTTAGAAAAGTGAACAAAATTTTTTTTACTTTCTTAAAAGACTTTATTAATGCACAAATAAATTTTGTTGCATGATGAACGAGTCCATGCTAGATAGATAGATAGACCTCTATCAGGTCATATATGAATATTTCAAATCAAATTAACAAATATTATTTTTTTTACGCGTTATTATTGATTAAATATATATTTTTTAATACGCTACAAACAAATAAATGTAATTTTCCCGTTTTATATTATTTGTTATGCATTAATGATTATTTTGAATAAAAAAAATTAGCAGTATGAACTGAAACAAAATAGATAAATACATAGATGAAAATATATACACACACTGAGACATAAAAGCGTTTGTCAGATTTGCTAATTTATAGTCGCAGGCGTTTTACGCTCGCACGTCATACATAGAGATACAAACGGCAACCGCTCGACAGGGAGGAAACGCGCATATAATGTACCACTAAATTTGCTGCCGCACGGTAATACCGGTTACTGCCAGATGTACGAGCAACCCTCGTGAACCCGCTGTGGCCTGGCAATGGTCTATAGATCCTCACCTATATACACACACACGTATATTTATAAACATAAAAACACACAAACGCACATACCTATAATACTCTTATACAAACATATATTTATGTATCACATGTACTCTTTACTAATACTCATTTAACTATACAGAAGGCCATATGCGTCTATGTGAAATCGCGCTATCAACTGTATTTAAACATTAAACCAGGGTATTTACATTCTATATCTCAGAGCAATTTCCTGCGGTGGACATAGCTACTCTTCCGACTAACGTGTTATTTGCCACTTCAATTTATATTAATATTTTGTAATTCGTAAACCACAACTAAATATCCATTATCACATTCATCATAGTAATTAACCTTTATTTTTTTTTTTATTGTTTAAATCTACCCGAATAATTAATTAGTAAAGCACGAGCTGCATGTGACATAGCACCATTGTACTTTCAACCTATGATTTTTGATGAAATTCAATTTAATGCTGTTTTAAATAATTATATAATGTACGATTATAATTTAATGAAAATTTAAAGAGTACATGTGTCATGCATTCTGACAAAACTATCGCGGAATAATAACAATGGTCATATGTGGTCATGTCTGTCTATGTATTTATTGTTGTGGTTATGAGTTATAATGATGAAAAACGAATTTAATTTTTCCATTGTCGCTAATTTTCATTAGTATTTCATATGAAAGTTTACATAGCTTAATACTTCCCTCGTGTACTACAAAAAATGAACATTATATGTATTTGCATGTGCATATATAGAAGCTGTTATAAATGTATTTTCGGTCCCACTGGTCTAGTATTCAAGTGACACTTGCCGCAATCAGTCCGTGGCAAAATTATTACAGCATTTTCTCTCAGTAACCAAATATCCAACAACCTCGGCTCTTGCATACGACAATTATTCACATGTCCGTTTATTGAGAGTATGATTATTTAGCTTGGACATAAAAGTGTCAAACTTGTGAATTACACATTACAAATGATTAGCAGATGCCCTTTAATTGATGTAGGCGTCGTTTGATAACATTCCCCAAATGTATTATAACAATTAAAAATCAGGATTACAAATCAAGGGATGCATTTTCAATACTTTGATGGAATAAAAATTCAGCGATTGGATATCGCGTTACTAATGCCATAAAGGCGTACAATTTTTATACGCCCTTATGGCACCCGGGAACTATAAAGGCGTATAATAAAAATTCTATTTTTTTTCGAGTCCAAAAAAAATTTTTAGCTTGAAGAAA
The DNA here is from genome assembly GCA_000956155.1 of Cotesia vestalis. NCBI lineage: Eukaryota > Metazoa > Arthropoda > Insecta > Hymenoptera > Braconidae > Cotesia > Cotesia vestalis. Next base: position 455 of record JZSA01004371.1, on the reverse strand, counting down.
ATTTCACCCTTTTGATTATTTGCTGTTCAATTATACTTCATGTTATCCACACTAAATCCGTCAATATTCTAACGTTAAATCAACATTTACTATCAATCTTGTCAGATTTTATTCCAAAAGATAAAATAGAAAAAAACAATAAAAATTAAAATTATCATCTATTCGGTAGATAAATTTCAACGCTCAGAGAACTACAGTTGATTTTTTATTCATCTTCTTTTGTAATTTTCATAACACTCAAGTATTTAAACCGTGATGTATTTAAATTATTCAATTCACCCAGTTAATTCGGCAATTAAATAAGTTTCGGTTGATTTTATTCGGAATTGAATTATTTATATTTAAAAAATATATTAAAAAACCAATGACTGTTGATTGAAAATAATTAAAAACATTTTTATTGAAAAAATTATCCATAGTAAAATTAAATTTAATGAATTAATAAAAATATTTCT